>BQNB010031816.1:0-52686 GCA_026074375.1 Tanacetum coccineum | reverse complement strand
GATTAAGTTCGAATTATGGTCCCCTGTGAGGGCATTGGAATAATTGTAAGAGATTTTGGATTTTAGTTGCGATTTGTGACTTCACTTGAGTTTGTTCAAGGTTGATGGTTTTCATAGCACTTGGAGTTTATGCAATGTAGTTTTCTCTATTTTGTATCTTGTGTTATGATTGATCATTATGTTGCATTCCTGAGTTTCCGCCATTGTCGAGGTGTGACAGTAGTGGTCCCATGAAACTCGTGCAAGATCCCTATGAGTAGACCTAATACACTCCTCAGCAGATTCCAACATCATCCTCAATCTCTTGTTCTCTGCTCGAACATCATCCTGCTCTATCTCTCAAACTCTACCATGAAGTGCATCAAGATCACTCCTAATGCGACTCAGAACGAGATCCTCGGGGTCATGACCAGCTAGGGAGGTAGATGATGATCTAATCCTAACATGAATACTGTTGAAAGGCATGCGTTTAGTAAGTGGTACCTGTCTAATAGTGCCAATAGTATTAGCCTTAACCTCAGGCTCAGGATCAGAAGGAGTATCTGGCTTAGCAAGTAGTGGCATAAGTGCACCCTCCCCAACCTCATAAGGATGAATCAACTCGGGACCATCCATCTTATCATTAGCCTCTATATCCATGTCCTCTTCTTCCGACTCCTCTTCTTCCGCGGGCTCTTCCTCTTTCGGATCCTCTTCTTCCTCGGGCTCTTCCTCTTATGGGTCCTCTTCCGGATCCTCTTCTTCCTCGGGCTCTTCCTCTTCTAGGTCTTCATCTCCATCTGGTAAAACATGCTTAGGAGCTAAAGGTACCAGCTCAGGCACAGCCGGAGCGAGCTCAGGTTGAACCAGCTCAACCTTAGGAACATCCGTAGCATGGTCGGGAGAGAGTGGGTGTGCCATGACAATCTGCGATCGCGTAAAATAAATAGGTAATAATTATTATTATTACAAATAATAATTTATGCAAATATGCGAGTGAATGACGATGCTTAGTATTAATCAAGATAATCAGTAAATAGTTCAAGTATATACAATATTAATATTTACTACATGTATATATGAATTACATTCTATGTAATTAAACGAATGATTTTTGATGCTTCGCGAATAAGCATGACAATCGATATATATTTCAAGTACATATATTAATATTTATTATACGTATTATACGTAGTAGCAATGCACTCAAAGATGTGCATAAGCTATCGAATAGAAAATAATGCTCATAAATAGTAGAAAAAGCAACGAGGAGTCTTAGATAAATCCACTCCCTTTAATAATTAATTATTTGTACAATTAATTTTTTTATCTCATTTTAACATCCTTGATAAACCATTTCCTTCATATTTGCTCGTTTTTGCTATTTGGTATTAACTCTCTTTAATGATTAATTGTTTATATAATTATTTCCCCTATCCCGTTTAACATCCTTGATATACTACTTCTTTGATATGTGGCTCTTTCAGCTATTGTCATCAATTGTCTCGTTTGCATCGGTAAATTTCACGAATGACTCTCTATATTCTTTCACAAATCTTTGCGTTCATTTCTCTTTGATTGTAATTTGATATTCTTAACATCTACTTCTATTTCCTATTATTATGATTAGTTGATTCTTTCATTTGCTTGATTGTTCATACAGATGATTTTTCATAATTCTTTGATTCATAATTTGTTTATTCAAATCATTCTTTATATTTATTCTTTCGATCCCTATTACATTTGTACATATGTTCTTTTACGTACTCTCATAAGTCGTTGACATATTCATATATTACATGCTCGCGATATATTTTATTGCTTCTTCATATACTCTCATTTATTCCTCTCGCAATGCTATGACCATTTTCTTTATGATCTATTCATTCTTTCGTTGCAATGATTAATGATCGTTTGCTACTTTGTTCATAAAAAAATTTAAACTTTCCTTTTTAGAACTCCCTGTTCACAAATTATTATACTCGGTTAATCTTTTTGCATTGCCCTCTACTTCTTTTGGAGATTTGTACTTTTCCTTAATTCCTTCGTTCACATTGTTTATTGGTGCAATTGATTATTCTTACTTGATATATGCTTCCTTGATCATCGGTATGAATTATAGATTCTTGATTTTTGATTGCCCTCTCATCAGTACATATGTTCAATTCTTTTATTAAAGACTTTCATAACACCTAATCCGTACCTACACGCACACTGTAGACATTTTTGAATTAACTATTATTTATTCAATATTCAATTGCTACCTTGTTTAACTATTTTATTAAACCCTTCGAACACGTTTAGCGAGCTATACGAACATAAACGGCCACGAGAACTCAGAGGAATCCATAGTATGTTACCCATAAAGATTCTAGCCTAAAATACACGATCCGGAGGTCGGGGAGGATAAAAGAAATAAGTAGCCATGTTTATTAGAAATGTAGAGAGAGAAAGGTAAGATGTGTGTGTGTTTTCTAGAGAGAGAAACACACACACTTTATGTTACAAAAATGATTATCCTCACCCCTCCTTGGAAGTAAGGAGGGGATATATACAGCCTATGACATGCCTAACTATCCTATAATGACATTTCTAGTCCTTGCGTATCCGACTAATAATAAACTAATGTAATTCCGTATAAGTCTTCATATTTTAAGGCTAACAATCTTCCCCCAATATGTAGACATACAAAATTACTTACAATGTTCCTAACAAGTACACAATACAAATAAATATAATGACATCCAAGGCGCTTCTAATGCTGAAGATGACGTCTTTGTCTTCTAGTCTTGATACTTGTACTCCAGCTTGGATCTTCTGTGTCTTTACTTGTTCTGAAACCATTATAGTTTGCATGAGTTGGATTAACTTCCTCCTAATTCATGCAGCATGTCTTGAAAAGCGTTCTTCATAGACTTCTTTTTGGCGAAGTTTCTGAATCAGCTTCCCCCCAAACATACATCCGTATCTTGAGCAGATTCTGAAACATTGATGTAGCTCGAACGATCTTCTAACATTGACATTTAAAGTGCACAGCGGAATTTTGTAGAAGAATCAACCAATACATGAAGTACACATTTTATCCCTTTTAACGAAGTCAAAAACGTAGCACCAAAATCAATTAAGACCTGGAAATGCATTTTTCTTCCTCTAGGATAGTGCTGATGAGAATTGCTACACCAAAGTCAACTAAGTCCTGAGTGTAAGCAATTTATCCCTTTAAGGAATCATCCTTCACATGTGTACATTTTACATCAACTAATACTGCTTCTATACTGTATCATGACATTTGGTCTTGGTGAATATCCGTTCGGGGGTACATGCGATAAATCAGCAACACTTTTCTCACCTTGCAGAATACTTCACATAAACCATACTAAGTAAAGTAGTATAAACTACTTCCCCCTGGAAGTTGACCTGATTACCTCAAAGTACACGTTTTCCCCCATGATGGTTTCGAACTCTCGGAAGCATCATTGACGTGTACGACCATATACTCAAGAAGTTCTTGTCTTAAGCAAACATCTTAAAAAATTATAAATGACATTGAAGGATTTTGAAAGATTTTCCTTTGACCGTAAAGTACCATTGACGTTCTGTAGCTTTAAATATACCGTGAGAATTGTTGATTACATCTCAACCTTTAAACTCTCTGGCTAACTTACCAACCTCGTATTCTGTCGGCTATTGGTGTGACCACTTGGTGAAGTAAACCCGATATACCAAACTTGAAAATGAAGTAAGATTCCCCAAATTTTTTACTTAAGCTTGCACTGTTGTTGATTGAAGAGCGGTGCAGAAGAAAGCCTTTAAGTACCCTATACTCCAATCACAAAGTATATGAAAAGTACAACACCTCTTGAAATTATCCACATCGGCTTCTGGGTGTGACACTGAGTACTACAACGTAACTCCTTTAAGTGATATCTATGACCCGTGAGTACTACAATGTAACTCCTTACATCGGGTATAACTAGATGAGCCAAGTCTCAATCATAACGGTATTTGTTCAAGCAAGTCTCAATGATGAAATAAGTAGACGCCTTCGTGAAACCCACTTCAAACTCAAATAAGGGATACCAAATCAACTCCGTGATCACTTGACATTAAAGTCCAAATCTATAGCCGTTTTGACGTTTTAGTGAATATTTAATGATCATTTTAGCATTAAGTGTTGTGTTTGCTTTGGTGTTGTGGAAGGTGTTTAAGTTTGGTTCTTGGCGAAATTAGGGTATAAATCGTCTCCAATTTTGGCATAAATCGGATCTCAAAAGTGTATAAATCACCCAAGAAAAAGTATATAAATCACCTAGGCTCATGCGTATAAATCACATGTGCGTATAAATCACCTGTGCGTATAATTCGCCTATGCGTATAAATCACCTGTACGTATAGTTTGCATGTATGTATAGTTCGCCTGACTAAGTGTAAATTCGCCTGTGCGTATAGTTTGCCTGACCAAGTGCATAATTCGCTTGTACGTATAGTTCGGCTGACCAACTACGTATACTTCGCCTGAACAAAAAAACACGTATACTTCGCCCAATACACTTCGAAACTCAAAAATCAAAAATCTTAAAAAGACTTATTTTTTGACATTTTTACCCAATTTTTCTTGTACTTCTTACCTATCTAAGACTAGTAGAAGCATAAAAATCCAAACTTGAAGATTTTTAACACGAAAAATTTTGAATCAAGATTTTGAGTACAAAAGTCATCCGAGCCATAAAAACTCAAAAATAATCTATAAAAACCACAAACCATTTGTACAAATGAGCTAGAACCATTAGAGAGAAGAAAGTTTTAAGCTTTTGCACAAAATAAATACCAACCAAATAAATAAGCCACAAAAAGCTTAAATAAGCTCGAACAACACCCCAAAATGCAAACCACGAATACAAAATGCCCCTAGGCTCTGATGCCAATTGTTACCCATAAAGATTCTAGCCTAAAACACACGATCCGGAGGTCGGGGAGGATAAAAGAAATAGAGAGCCATATTATTAAGAGAGAAAAGTAGAGAGGGAAAGATGTGTGTGTTTTCTAGAGAGAGAAACACACACACTTTATGTTACAAAAATGATTATCCTCACCCCTCCTTGGAAGTAAGGATGGGGCATATATAGCCTATGACACGCCTAACTATCCTATAATGACATTTCTAATCCTTGCGTATCCGACTAATAATAAACTAATGTAATTCCGTATAAGGCTTCATATTTTAAGGCTAACATAGTACCTTTTACGCCTTGAACCTGAAGAAACGTTTATCTGATGAAAACCTTGTCTTTCTACTAAATGAAAATCCGACTCGACAACAATCTACACTTTATCGAGGATCCTCTAAAGATCATAGACCATGAGGTCAAACAACTAAAGCAGAGCCTTATTCCTGTCATCAAAATTTATTAAAAACCTCGATGAGGACCTGAGTTCACATGGAAGCGTGAAGATAAATTCAACAGCAGGTATCATCATCTCTTCACAAGTAAACCGATGGCTAATAAGGCGAATTGAGTACCGGGACGGAACTCCTTTAAGGTGAGAAGGATGTGACATTTCGTAAATTTCAGGTCATTATTTTAATTCATACTTTTATTATTTAATTTACTTTGAGTAAAAATTTACTTTTACGATTTACCGGTTAGGTTATCTCGCGTTCGTAATAAAACGTTTATTAAACGTGAACCCAGTTTTAGATTAAATTTCCTTCTAAGTGCTCTATGTAATTTATTATATTACATAAATGTCCCATATGTTATAATTTTATTTTTATTATTTACGTTTACGCTTTGTGGTTACGCCTAAACTCTTGCAATATTTTATGTTTTTACTCGTTGGCCCCAAAAATACCCACTTATTCAAAATTTATCATAAAAATTAACCAAAAACCTCCCCCTAACCCATGTAGGACAAAATTATATACTCAAGGACATGTGTCCATGAGTTACAACATCTTTTAGCACTTAAGGATGATTTGGTTAGTCATATTGAAATAGTGTGACACTTGGCTAGATCATTTTGCATGTTTTGACTAACACATCTAACATACACATTCCTAGCTTCTCATAATTATCATCAAGAAAGAAAATATCTTCCTTGTTCCTCTCATTTGTCAGACCTCTATCAACCATAACATCACCATTCTCATCAAAATTCTACAAGCAATAACATTCAAGAATTGAAGATATCATGTACTAGTTCTATTTCTATTGTTGTAAGCTTTTCAAGATATCAAGATCATCATTATCAAAGGGTTATGGAATGAATTTTATTGCTATGTTAAGGATTAAGTGAAGACTTGTAATGTTTTTCAAGTAAGGATTTCATTGATTGGGTTGTTGTAGTTGGAGTTGGTGATTTTTGGGCTTGGTTTTTATTGGTGGATTTTAGTGTTGGTTGATTAGTTTTGTAAGACTTATTTTAGAGTGCATTGGATTGACTTTGGTTTAGTTAAAAGATGAAGATATGGGGATGAGATTATTGTTTGGGTTGAGTTTATTGTGGGTATTGATAATTTGAAATTTGGAGGAAAAAGGAGGGAGTGGTGTTGGTTTTCACTAGTTTTATTTCACTTTGTAAGCCACTATTTTGTTTCTTCATTTTCTCTATTAAAATGAGTTTATGTTTAATGTTAGTCTTATGGAAAATATGTGTTATGATATTTGTAAGTGTGTTAAATAATGTGGTATGGCATTGTATTGATTTTGGTGAGGTCAAAACTTGATGGGAGTAAGATTTGGTAAAGTAATTTTGGGACTGTTTTGCAACAGCAGATAGATGGACTTATTACGAATTATTTTTGACTAATAGACACCTGGGAATGTTAATTGAGATGTAGGTATATGTCTTAGGTGTATGTGCTTCTTTGGATAGAGCCATATCTCTTCCGGATGAGTGAGATACGACAGATTTATTAAAATTAGCCAAATCTGTCATACTGTAGGGAAAAGGAGTATAACTTCACATTTTTGCACTAACTCTTTGATAGAAAAAATGATACCTGTAGAGGACTCTTAGATCTATCATCTCCATTTGGCCTCACCTTAATAGCTATTACAGATTGTGATTTATGGTCGTTTTCGTGAAGAGGTAAAAATCTGAGAATATTCTGTTTTGGATGACCAAGGGTAAATTTATCTTTTCACATGGTTTTGAGAGTTTTGAAAATATGAGGCCTACATTTTTAGAAAATAGACTCAAAATGTTTTCCGTAGGCGAAAACTACACATTTTCATCATTTACGGTTAGGAATTAGAGGTTTGTTAAGTTGGTTGAAGGCAGAATTTTTGGACAAGATTGTTAACTTAGACGTAAAGTTAGAACGATTAAACTCATATTAGCTAGGCTTATGAAACATGAAAATTAATATGTTTTGGGATGTATTACTATAGGGTAGTAGCTATATTTTAGGCAAACTATACTTTATAAAAAATGAGTGCAGTGCCATACTTATTTCAGAAACACATCTTATAATACTTGTTACTTTTACGTATCGAGTAGTATGTTCTTCAAAAATTTCGATCCCTTTTAGGTGGTGCTTAGGGGATTTCGTTTGTTCGTTCCAGCGTGTTTGTTATTACTACAGTTCTGATTGTTTAAGGTGAGTTCATAGCCTCGCCTTTACTTATTTACATGCTTTATAAACCCCGTGTCGAAGATACATTTAGTTTTTACAGAAATTGAACACAAATGATTTATGGGTATACTTGACCCGAAGTTTTACAGAATTTGAACACAAATGATTTATGGGTATACTTGACCCGAAGTTTTATAGAATTTAAACATAAGTGATTGATGGGTGTGCTTGACCCGAATATGTAAATTATTGACATGGAGTACCTCTTGCCTGAAAAGTCCCTAATTTCATGAACCGTTAATTACATACATGGTAAATGCTAGTACAAGTAAATAGATCTATTGGGTTTGACAAACCCCGTTCGGGTGAGTAGCGCTCACTTGAGTACATGTCGAACGGACTCATTGTATTGATAACTAAGGTGTGTGGCAAGTATACCTTCGATGGGAAAACTTATATTATTTAGTTAACGTTCAGTATCATGAGCTCGATGTAATAATATTATTTCATGACTTGCGTGCATGGCAATGTCACTTGATGAACAAAAGCTTGTGTTCTACTTGTTTACACTATAAACTCTATGGATTTCACTGCTTTACTTATTAAAAACCTATGAACTTCACTCAACATTATTGTTGACGTTTTTCGCATGTTATCTCAGGTTTTTTAGGTATATTGCTCGGAGAGAAGCCACACGGATATGTACTAGAGACTACATTTTTATGTATTTGACAAAACTTTATTTTTCAAAACATTGTGTATTGCTAAATTGTTGGGACCTATTC
The DNA here is from genome assembly GCA_026074375.1 of Tanacetum coccineum. NCBI lineage: Eukaryota > Viridiplantae > Streptophyta > Magnoliopsida > Asterales > Asteraceae > Tanacetum > Tanacetum coccineum. Next base: position 44,343 of record BQNB010031816.1, on the reverse strand, counting down.
CTAAATTTTAATATTTCAATATGTCGAATGTGAAAACTTATTTCTAAAACGTGTCTTTTTGAGGTCCTTTTCCGTAACTTGTACTTTGTGACTATGAAGTAGCACCCCAATGTGGTATTCTGCTGCGTGTTGATTTTGGGGGTGATATAGTTTTAGTGTGTGTGTCGTACATTGTGAGAGGAGGAAGAGATTTGTTTCATTTGTTGCCCGAGGCATTCATAGGTATCAAGCACATTGGAGTGATCGGTTGGGGATCTTCGGTTTATGATTTTCTTTCTTTGATTACTTCTTCTTGTGTTACATGGTACTTCATTATATACTGCATTGGTTTAAGGGAGGTGTTTGGGATTGCTTATAGAACTGTTCACTTGCGTAGTTTTAAGGTCGTTGGGGATTACTTATTCAAATTGTTTTTCTGATTATTTGCGATTGAATTGAGAAGTTTTATGTAGATAACTTGATATTATTAGTTCAAAAAATGTTTTTCATAAGGCAATAAGCACTAATAAGAAATCCCAAATAGACCCTCAAATTATGCTAGCTAAATTTTGTGATATACATGAGACCGTGGATTCAACTCATATGCATGTCGACATATGTTGCTGTGATGCACATAAGTTGTATATGATATTATGATATTAAATTTAGTTTGATGTTTAGTTGTGTTCGCATGATAGTTCTCAATTCTTTAAATTCTTTATCATTGGATGCTTCTCTTTGATAATTGATGAGGTGTCATTTTAAACACTTTTCGGGGTCATTTAACCCCCTAAATCATGCAAATATGCCCAGGTTATGTGCTTAATCGTTTATTTTTATGTTTTTAGCACTTGGATGGCATTTGGAGGAAATACACGTGACTTGGGCCCATTTGGAGAAGAAACAGACAAGACTACGACTCTACACCAAATCCTTTGAATAAATTGTGCATACAGAGCGTGGAGACGGCGTCGCGGATAACAAACGACGGCGTCACGATTAATAAAGCGACGGCGTCAGAGTTTTGACAGCGGCGTCAGAACGTAGCCGACTTAAAGTGGCTCTAGAAGATTCGACGTGGCGATGGCGTCACGACTATAACACGACATCGTCGCACCACTTTTCCTATATATACAAAACTGATTTTAGGGTTTTTAGTGTGTAACTTTTGGGAGACGAACCCTAACTTTTATATTCGAATATGGCAGCTATTTAGGCCGTCTTTAGGGCCTCAAAATCCTATTGTACCAATCTTTAATTTATGTTTTAATCAAGTAAAGTTTATCTATCCTTTCGATCTTTCAATATGTCTATGTATTGTTTGATTGATTTATGTTCTTTACCTTCTTATAACATGCTAGGCTAGATCCTTTAGTATTTATTTATGATTGCATGAAAATTAGGTTGTAGACCCTTTTAATGTTGCTTCTTGTGATGGATGTGCGCGTTAGGCTTTAGAAATCTAGCCATAAGATATTAAATTGGCATAGACGTTTAGGGAAATGCGAGTGTCTAGAAACGATACCATCGATAACAGTCTTCATACTACCTTACCCCTAATATGGTTGATCCCTCTTAAGATATTTCAATTGCATGTAATGTACTCTTAGGGGCCTTGTAATAGTCTTCATACTACATTCCTTGTGTGTTGCCCTAATGGAATATTACATAGATGGCGGGTTCGTGTAATTTATTTATGATTTAGGAAATACTTACACAGATCATCACAAGTGTGACAAAGCAACAAGATAAGGAGAAGCAATCTGAGGAGTAGTGCATGATTAAGTAAATACCTTTGTTTATCATATAAGTTATCACCAAAGTAGTTTAGATCAATTTTATTATTATTAGTTTAATTAGTGAAAATAAACCAACCTCTCAAACCATATGATTTTAACTGCTTTCTATAAAATAAAAATACAAAAAGAATCTTCTCTCAAACCTGTAGACCTCTGTTAGATCTTGATCAAACCTTCCCAACCTATTCCCCTAGAGAACGATAACAACTCCCGGGTCTTGCCTATACTACACTGCAATGATTAGGTGCACTGCTTAGGGAGTTGTAAAACTTCTTGTTGAAGTCTAACGACAACCGCATCAAGTTTTTGGCGTCGCTGCCGGGGAATAGTTAGGTATCTACCATTGTTTAGCTTAGGTCTACTCGCTTAATTCCTATCAAGTGAGAATTTTATTTTCTGTATATTAGCATTCTTGTAGTCTATCTTTTCTTTATGTTATTTGTTTCGTAAATCTTTTCGTTGACCTCCATGGGAGACGAAATTCCTATATGTACTCTTGGAGATTACTCCAAACCTAGACATGAGGGCTACAAGATCACAATTGAGATCCTCAAAGGGAACAATGTGGTACCTCTTCGATCCGACACCATCTGGTTAGTGCAAAACGGATGCTCATTACTCAGACTTCGGTTTGAGGATCCAAACCAACACCTTAAGGATTTTCTAAAACTAGCGGACTCACTTGACCTTCACGGTGACAATAAGGAAAGAACGCGCCTGCGTTTATTTCAATTTTCCCTTCGCGATTAAGCTAGCAACTGGCTTGAACGTCTTCCGGCGGGATCCATCTACACATGGGAGGATCTTACTACTCGTTTCCTTGCTCAATTCTTTCCATCGGGAAGGACTGCAAAACTTTGTAACGAAATCCTTATGTTCCAACAACATCAAGGAGAATCTATTTCTGAAGCATGGACTCATTTCAAGGACTTACTACCAAAAGTCCCTCATCATGGCATCGATCGTTGGCTCCAAATTCAATTATTTTATGATCATGTCTCCTTTCATCTTAAGTACAATATTAACCACGCCACCGGCGGTAAACTCCACGATAAGAACACCGATGAATCATGGGAAATCATTGAGAACCTCGCTCTCTACGACCATGCGGCCTGGAATGATTCTAAAGACTACGTCAAACTGGTCAAGGCAGTCACCGTTTCTCCAAATGCATCAAAAATGCCTGACCGGCGACTTCTTGAGCTTGAAGACCTGATTAATTTTTTGTTAAAAGGGCCGTAACCAACACCTAAAACAAGCTCAACACACACCCCTCAATCCTACGCTAAAGTAGTTTCCTCGAGCCCCCTTCCACGAGGCCTTAATGAGCCGCCAAGGCAAAGTTCTTTCACTTTCTGTGAACGTTTCCGCCCAAACCCTTAACCCCAAGCGCTAGAAACCAGTTTTGAGGCTTGAGTACAAGACTACATGGAAGCACACACCAAAAGGATGGATTGGTTCAAAAACGTTATCTTCAAACAGCGAGAGGAAATCAATGACAGAATGGCCGAAATGTTTGGACTTCTTAAGGAATTCATAGCCAGGAAACTCCAAAAAAGGTATTAATAAGGGAAGAGGCTAGGCACCCCATTATTAAGAACGTTAATTCCATCTCCCTTATTCGAATAGAGGAAGAAGAAAACGGAGAAAACAACAGGCAAATTGATAAAAGCGTAATGGAGCCTAGCAAATCTGATGAAGAAGAACCCCCTGAGGGAATTGACATAAAAGATGAAGTTGAAAGAAAGGTTGCTGATGAGCCAGCCAAAGTGCAAGGGAAAATGTCACGAAGAATGAAGAGGATGAGCTAGCAGGAGTTTCCAGTTTCCATGATGTAAGATATTACCCGAAACATAGAATCAAAGAAAAACTAATCGAAGGGATTTTATAAAATCAAAAGTTTAATGACTCCCTATCAATAAACCGAGTAGGAAAGATGAAGCAAAAAACTTACAATTTATTACCTAAGGGGCTTGTACACGACGCGATTCTTAAGAAAATAATAACTAGGAAGGAGGATATAGAAGGAAATTTTGAAATACCATGTAACATAGGAGGATTAAAACACATGAATTCCTTAGTTGAATAAGGATCTGATGTGAACGTCATGCACCTTTCCATCTACAATAAGTTATCAGATGAAAGGCCTGCAGAAACTGACATTAGGCTTTCCCTAGCTAGTCAATCATATATATATCCCTTAGGAATTACCGAAGATGTATTAGTGGATGTTGTTGGCTATGTGCACCTTGTGGACTTTGTGATTTTAAACATAAAGGAGGACGAAAAAAGACCCTTCATCATAGGAACACCATTCTTGACTACAGCCAAGGCCGTGATTAAGTTTGATAAAGGGCAATAACTTTAAAATCTGGAAAGAGTAAAATAAGTTTCCATAAGATACATGAACCCAACTGTAGGATCTAGAAGGGAATTAAGAACAACATAGAGCCAATAGCCCCCACGATGACCGTCAATAGATTAGTTCTAGAATGGGAGGAAAAGATCAAGCTTCATCAAGAAACGGAAATGAAGTTTGACCAATAGAGGAGTAAGATCTTCAATAATGAACACCCCGCGTCCGTAAACGAAGAGTGTGAAATGGAGGACGAAGGAGGAGTCACGTAAGGACGTGTGACTTTGAGTCTAGCTACAAGACTCATAAATAAAGAAAAGCACTTTTTGGGAGGCAACCCAATATTTATTTTCCCGCATTTAGGAGTGTCTTGTGTTTTAATACTTCTCGTTTATTCTTTTATGTTTGAATTATTTTGTAATCATGCTTTTTTTGTTTTTACCTTCGTCTTATTAACACTCAAAGGTGTTTTGCATCAAATAAATGTAGGGGAAAATATCCGGTTTATAAGAACCAATTCAAACATTTAAAATAAATTGTTTAGATTAATTCGCGTCAGTTTCGAGTCATATGATTTTAGTGATTAATCTCAGGTTTTATGCAGTATTTTATGCAGGAAATAACTAATAAAATTGCGTGCAGAAAATTTTTCAAGAAAAACGAAGAGGAAATTTTCACAGACGCTAGAGACGGCGTCAGGATTTATCCTAACGGCGTCACGTCCCCAACCATGTGAAAATTCGACATATTTCAATTATTCTCGAAAAGTAAATTCTGCAATATCTAAAATTTGTAATTTTCTTTTAAACTTGCAGAAACCTACGATTATATCATCACTTTCACCCTATCTTTACTACTTTCATAGAGTCAACCCTAAAAGTTTCGTTGTATAAATCATATCTCTCCGATTTTACACCAAGTTTAGTTGTCTTTGTCTTTGATATACTGGTTATATTTGATGAGATAAGCTTGGAAGTTCCTAGAAAGTTTCATATGACGATTCTTGGAGGACGATTTAACCAGTTATCACATGTTTCTTCTCCATTATTGAGCAAATCAGGGGAGTACTAGTTTCTTTTACTTGTTTTCTTTTCCCTTTATTTGTTTTTACGGGTACTTTTGAAGAACATTGAAGACAATGTTCAGAATAAGTGTAAGGGGGGAAATAAGCCTTAGAAACTATTCCTTCAATTGCCATTTGCTTGTTCCTTAAAATGATGGGTAATATATCGAAACATAGCGGAGAAGGTAATTTTGACCAAAATTAAAAAACATTTATGACACATACCGATGAAAACCGAGTATTAACAGTGTCTCATGGATAGGAATTTATATGACTAGCACAAAAACCCTCAGAATTCCACCCTAAAAATGTGAGGTTCGCCTTTAGATCTATAGGAATTCGGGTATCCATTTTTGATACCCAAGAAAGTTTATACCTTTAGCTTTCTCGAGTTAAGGTTCGAATGCAGTCATATGTGTCTATTCCATCATTACGGATGTGTACATACGATCTTTGTCGCCTTTTCTAGAGCATTGGTATCAATATTAAATTATATGAGTGTACCGGTAGTGTATTAAATTCTATAACTTCTTTTTGTGATGCATCCCGAGACCGCATAGTAAGAATTAGGATTTGCTAAATGATAAGAGGCACTAGGATTAACCCATTTTCTAAACCTGTAATTGTTATGATGGTCACATCGACTATATAACTATCCTACACTCGTGCTTCGCACTCATTTTTAGTGCAAGACTCCCCTAGTGAAACCCTCTGAGCCTATCCTTTTTAGGGTTCTCATAATTTTCTGGTTAAGCCGGACTATTAATGAAGAGCATTGTTAACCCTACAACCAATCATTACACCCAAATTGCCTTAGCCTACCTTGTATGTACTCGTTTTTAATACATTATTGTTTTAAGTAAAGTCAATTATTTGAGTACACGGTTGCTAAGTCCTTGACCTTGTAAATACTGTTTTGGGACGATTGAGATTCATGATAGTATTTATCTTATGAAGAATTTGGGAAGAAGTAATTTATTACCCCCAATAGAGCTCAATAAGCTCCATGTTATGTTGATCCACCTTAATTCGGGTCATTAGTTAGATTGTAATTATGAGTTCTAAAACTCAAGTGTAGGGGTGTATTATAAACCCCAAGTTATGATGTATTATGTTAAAAACAGAGAAAAATAGAAAAGAAAAAGAAAAGAGATTGATGTAGAGTTGTGTATAGTTTGTATGTCTTTGTCCGAGTCTTTGGCTTAGCAACTAAATCAGCGTATATTCATATAAATAATTAGCTAACCCTTTCACCCCCCAAATTCACCAAAAAGCCACCCCCAAATATATCCCATCCATTTCCGTTTCCGTTAATGTTATCTTACACCGGCACATCACAGCCCTTAAAAGACCTCTTTGATAGTAATGACTAGTACTTGTGCCTAACGGTGGAGGTTTGATCCTTTACCAAGCCTATGGTAATTTATATGCTATGACAGTAATGAGTGTGATTTTCCTATTCCCCCATATTGTTATTATTTTTTATACACCCGAGAGAAAGAGAGAATCCAAACACTTATGTGAGGTGCTAGTATATGCTTTTTGTGCTTTTAATTATGAGGTCTAGGAGGTTGTGTCGTAAACTGATTTTAAAGAGTAGGTTAAATGCCCCTAATATTGCTATTGTCTAGGTAGAAAAGCCCATTTGCTTGAGGGCAAGCAAATCCCAAGTGTAGGGGTATTTGATGAGGTGTCATTTTATATATTTTTAGGGGTTATCTAACCCCCTAAATCATGCAAATATGCTCAGATTATGTGCTTAATCATTTGTTTTCATGTTTTTAGCACTTGGATGGCATTTGGAGAAAATACACGTGACTTGGGCTCATTTGGAGAAGAAACAAACAAGACTACGACTCTACACCAAAACCTTTGAAGAAATCGTGCATACAGAGTATGGAGACGGCATCGAGAATTACAAGCGATGGCGTCACGATTTATAAAGCGACGGCGTCAGTGATTTGACGATGGCGGCAAAATGTAGCTGACTTAAAGTGGCTTTAGAATATTCGATGTGGCGACGGCGTGACGACTATAATACGACGTCGTCGCACCGCTCTTCCTATATATAAAAAATCGTTTTTAGGATTTTTAGTGTGTAACTTTTGGGAGACGAACCCTAACTTTTATATTCGAGGTTGGCAGCTTTTTAGACCGTCTTTAGGGCCTCAAAACCCTATTATAACTGTCTTTAATCCATGTTTTAATCAAGTAAAGCTCATCTATCCCTTCAATCTTTCAATATGTCTATGTATTGTTTGATTGATTTGTGTTCTTTACCTTCTTATAACATGCTAGGCTAGATCCTTTAGTATTTACTTATGATTGCATGAAACTTAGATTGTAGACCCTTTTAATGTTGCTTCTTGTGATGGATGTGCGTGTTCGGCTTTAGAAACTAGCACAATTAGATATTAAATTAGCATAGATCTAGGAAAACCGCTGAAGTGTGTAGATGGATCACCTTCGGTATAGTTCTTAATCGACTACCTTACTCCTAATATGGTTGATCCCTCTTAAGATATTTTAATTGCATGTAATGTACTCTTAGGGTCCTTGTAATAGTCTTCATACTACCTTACTTGTGTGTTGCCCTAACAAAATATTACATAGACGCGGGTTCGTTTGTAATTCGTTCTGACTTTGGAAATACTGACACAGATCATCACAAGTGTGACAAAGCATTAGGAGTAGGAAGAAGCAATTTGAGGAGTGGTGCATGATTAAGTAAAATACGTTCGTTTATCATATAAGGGGGGGGGTGGGGGGGGGGGGCTGAGGGGGGGGGAGGGGGACGGGGGGCGCGTAGGGGGGGGTGGATGGGGAGGGGCGGGGAGGGTGGGGGGGGTTTTGAGTATCTTTTATCGCGTGGGGGGGGGGGGGGGGCGGGGGCGGGTTTCGGGTGGAGTGGGGGGGGGTGGTGGGGGGGGGCGGGGGGGGTGAGGGAGGGGTAATGGGGGGTTTCTTTTTTTTTTTTTTTTTTCTTTATTTAGTTTTTATTATTGATCTTTTTTTTTTATTTTTTTTTGTTTACTTTTTTTTTGTTGTTGTTTTTTTTATTTAATTTTTTTTTTTTTTTTTTTTTTCATTTTTTTTTTTGTGTTTTTGTTTTTTTTTTTATTTTTGTTTCTTTTTTTTTTTTATGTTTTTTTGGTTTTTTTTTATTTTTATTTATTATTTTCTTTTTTTTGGAGAGGTGGGCGTGGGGAGGGGGGGGGGGGGGGGGAGGGGGGGGGGGGCGCGGGGGGAGGGGGTGGGGGGGGGGCGTGGGGACGGGTGTGGTGGTAGGCGGGGGGTGAGGGGGGGGGGGCAGTGGGGGGGAAGGGGGTGGGGGGGGGGGGGAGGGGGGGGGCGGGGGAGGTCGCGTGTGAGGGGGGGGGGTGGGTGAGGGCTGGGGGTGGGGGGTGGGGTGGGAGAAGAGCGGGGGGGGTGGGTGGGGGGAGGGACGGGGGGGTGAGGGTGTGGTGGGGCGGGGGGGGGTGGGGGGTGAGTGGGGGGGGGGGGGGGGGGGACGGGGCGGGGGGGGGGTGGGGGGGGGAGGGGGGGGTGCGGCGTGGGGGGGGGGGGGGGGGAGGTCCGGGTGGGGTGGGGGGGGGGGTGGTGGTGTCGGGGGAGGGGATCCAGGGGGAGTGGTGGGGGAGGTGGGGGAATGACCGGAACGGCTGGGCCGAGGGGGGGGAGGGGGGAGGGGGGGAGGTTGTGGGGGGGGGGGGGGGGCCCCTGGGGGGGGGGGGGGTGGGGGGTGGGGGGGTCTGGGGGGGGGAGTGGGAGGGGGGGGGGGGGTGGGGGGGAGGGGGGGGGGGGGGGGGGGGAGGGGGGGGAGGGTGGTGGGGCGGGGGGGAGGTACGTGGGGGTGGGGGCGGAGGGGAGGGGTGGGGGGGGGGCCGGGGGGGGGTGATGGGGGGGGGGGGTCGGTGGGGCGGGCGAGGGTGGCGGGGGGGGAGGAGGGGCGGGGATGGATTGCAGGGGATGGAGGCTCGGGGGGGGGGGCGGCCTCCCCCACGGGGTGGGGGGGTGCGGGGGGGTGGGGGTGGGGGTCGGGGGGGGGGCTGTGGATGGGGGTGGTGGGGGAGTGGGGGCGGCCCCACCCAACATCCGGGGGAGTGGTGGCGGCGTGGGGGGGACGGAGGGGTTGGGGCCCACCCCCCCCCCTACCCCCCCCCCCCGGGGGGGCGGGGCAGTAGGGGGATGGGGGTTTCGGGGTGGGGGTGTGGAGGTGGCGGGTGGCGGACTGGGGGGGCGGGTGGGGGCCCCCCCCCCCCCCTCATCCCCACCCCACCCCCCCACCCCCCCCCCCCCCCTCCTCCCCACCCCCCCCACAATCCACACCCCTTCGGTGGTGTGGAGGGGAGGGGGGGGGGGGTGGGTTTGAGGCGGTGGGTACGGTGTGTTTATTTTTTGTTTTTATTTTCATTTTTTTTTTGTTGTTTTTTTATTATATATCTTTTTTTCGTGTGTGTGTTTTATTTATTTTTTTTTTTTTTTTTTTTTTTTTCCCCCCACCACCCCCCCCCCCCCCCCTTTTTTTTATTTTTTTTTTATTTTTTTTTGTTGTTTTTTTTTATCACTTTTTGTGTGTGTGTTCTGTGTGTTTTTTTGTTTTTTGGTTCATCTGTTTTTGTCTGTGTTATTTTCTTTCCTTTTTTATTTTTTTGTTTTTTATTTTTTTTTTTCCCCCCCCCCCCCGACCCCCCCACACCCCCCCCTCCCCCCCCCCCCCCCCCCCCCCCCCCCTTTTATATTTTAATTTTTTTTTCTTTTTTTTTTTTATACTATTATTTATCCGATATTGCTACCTCGCGCGATCTAGAGATAGAACCCTTTTTTCTTTTTTACTAATATTAACTCCCTTTTTTGTATTTTTTTTTAACACAAATGTTCGTGTGGGGGGAATAGATCGTATTTTAAATGTGGATTGTGGATTATGGTTTAGAATTACGTTGTATACGAGAGAGAGAAGTCAACCTCTCAGTTTGAACCATAGGTATGTTTTTTTTTACTGCTTCCTTAATAAAAGAAAATACAAAAAGAATCTTCTCTCAACCCCGTAGACCTCTGTTAGATCTTGATCGAGCCTTCCCAACCTATTCTCCTAGAGAACTATAACAACCCCCGAGTCTTGCATATACTACACTGCAACGATTAGATGCACTGCCTAGGGAGTTGTAAAACTTCTTGTTGAAGTCTAACGACAACTGCATCAATAATCAATCCTGAATTTTGTCTAGGGTCTTGCTCAAACTTAGAATTTGAGGGATTCTCTTGCAGAAGCAAAATCGTATATTGTAGTCAAGTGTTTTATCCACACTTTTCTTTGCACAATATTAAAAGCAATATGTAAGGAATGGTCCAGCTTCTTTTGTTGAGGCTCATGTTGCTGGTTTCATAGAAGAAAACAGGACTCTTGGAGATATTTATCCCACTATTACGGGTAGTGACTTGGTCATGCTTCTAATATCCGATTCGGCTTAGGTTGGTCAACTATTCTAATTTTAACCAATACTCTTTAACTATAATTATGATGATTAAACATGCAACTAACTAATGTGTTGTTGCATTAGTGGGTCGGCTTATGGGCAGCTTTAAAATTGTGTTTTATGTACTTTGTCATTGCATGCAGATAATTATGAGAAGATTTTCTCCCACATGAATCCAAACAGTTTCCTTGGACTTTACCATGGTTTCCTTCTTGGTCATTTGTAGTCAATTGGTCTTGACTTCCCTAAAAACATCAGTGTAGTTCTTATATGTCCCAAAGGGATGGGCCCTTAAGTTAGAAGGTTATACGTTCAAGGGAAAGAGGTCAATGGAGCCAGGATCAATGTAGGTTTTAGAGTACATCAGGTTAGCTAAAACTTGAAAGATGTGCTTACATGGTGTCATCTTTTAGCTGTGTTTGAATTTGCATTTTTGAAACTGAATTTTGTTTATTTCTGACTTTGCGTCATAATAATCAGTCCATTATGTTTGGACATCATGTTCTACTTATGGATTATTTAGGGGTCAAATAATTAGACTAAAGGGGAAAAAGACTACCGTATCCAACAGCCACCACCTAAAAAACCCCTAACGACACTTGATCAAGAACAGAAGATTATAGAAAGAGGGTCGGACACACCTGAAATACCTACAAAGTCACCTGAATTCGACAAAGAACCTGTGCAAGCCTCAACACTGGCAGCTGATGAGCTAATTAACTCAGCAAAATTAAGTTCCAATGAAATTGAACCAGTAAAAAAGTCAACAAGTAAAAAAGTCAACAAGGATTGCTAAGGATGGAAGCAACAAAAAGGCCAAACAAGAATGCTGATGAAGATCCGAATCCCATGTCCACAATACCATGTAGTGCCTTAAGCATAAGAACATAGTTTTTTATCTGCAATCTCTTACAATAGCAGTAGTACTGTTAGTGGTAATCTAAAGCAAGAGGGTACTTTTAGCAGAAATGTAAATCAACATAACAATCTTTTGTAACAATTTAAGTACATTTTTTAAAGCATTAGTTTGTTAGAAAGATTTGCAAAAACTTTGTAAAACACAAGCACATTTTTAGTATTTTAGTGTTTCTTCTATTATCAATTCAATCTCCAAATTGAGAAGTAACAAAAACCAATGTCTATCTTATATATATATATATATATATATATATATATATATATATATATATATATATATATATATATATATATATATATATATATATATATATATATATATATCTTACATTATATATAACAGGATAAAACAATGCCACCTCATGCAACTTAAATGCCACATAATCATCAAAGAATGCCACCTCACCCACAATTTAATCCACGTCACCACCTTTTAAAGACACCTAAGCATTTTTTAATCCACATAGGCAGCAATGAAAGCCACCTAAGCATTTATTTATCCACGTAATGAAGAAATAAATTGATGCTAAAAAGGCTTTGACAAGATTCGAACCCGGGATAATGAAGAAATAAGCAAAGCTCTTAACCACTAGATCATGACCCGATTTGTGTTTTCATTTGTAAAAAAACACTCTTAAAAGCACCTCATCCAAAATCACTATTTATGTAACACCTATAATTAAGGATACGGTTTAATGAAGGTCAAAGGCATTTAAAAAATTATGTTATATTATTAAGAAAGTGATTCGCGACACCAATTCAAAATTAAAAAACGCATGTGCTATTAAATTCAAAAACCAATTCAAATTCAAGATCTCACAAAATGAAATCCTTAAACATGTCCACCGATTCAAAATAAAATTTGTTGAATCGAATGGGGCAGATCCATGGAAGGTCCTCAATCACGTAAACTTTGTCATCATCATCATCAGGAACTATCCGTAATTGATAATGAACTTATAAATGTTATCCAATGTTTAATATTTCTTATTATTATCTTCTTGAGGACAAATTATTGTTATTTTCAGTTATGTTTGTGTTTTATTAACTTGTGCAGGATGATAATGTACGGGAGAAACAAAGTGCATTGTTTGCCCTTTCAAGAAACCATGAGGTTTGTTTTATTATATCTCAGTTATGTAAATGTTTGTATAATTATTTTTGTTGTTGTCACAATTTGAAATGCCTGATGTGGTCACATGATTTTAGCTAGATGCTTCAGCTGCTATATGTGCACACCATACCTCCTTTCTTTATCAACCCTCTCCTAGATGTGAGATAGTGATGGAAATATGTTGAGCAAATTAGGTAACTGGTCAAAATCTTACACACATATGTTCAAGGAAAATATAAGATGCTTAAATTGATTAGTAGTCTTTCAGGATAACAAATTGATCAAGTACTACCACTATAAATATCCTCATTTCAAATTGATTTCAGGATACCAAATTGATCAAGTACTACCACTTTAAATATCCTCTTTTCAAATTGATTTCAGGATACCAAATTTCTAATTGAATTGCATTATATTTGTATTCAGGATTTACCATTGCTGAATACTTCAGAGATACGGGGTACAATGTCGGTATAATGGCAGACTGTACCTTATGATGGGCAGAAGCATTGCGTGAAATATCTGGTTGTTTGGTATAGTTTTTTTCACAACATGCTTTACTATTATGTATATGATGTGTGTGTCTCTTTGTTGGTGAAAGATTATTTGAATTCCACTTTGGGTTACTTTTCACTTATTGTAATCAAAGATAAAGAAGTTAATAAAATAATGACGGCTGAAGACATATGTTTATTACAAATGTGTGATGGAGTAATTATATGAGTTTTGTTTCATGTTTTTTCAGGCAAAAATGCCCGTAGATGGTGCTTATCCTGCATATTTAAAAGCACGTTTGGCGACCTTCTATGAAAATGTACAGGAATAAGTTTAAGCTAGAAAATGTACTTTATTAAGTTTCACCCAAACTTTAAATCCATGGATAGCTGGAACTAGATAGCATAAGGAGATGATCCAACGAAGGAAAGTGTATTGGCTGATTCGTATGTTTTAATCTGCTTATTTTGGTACAAATTTAGCAATTTATCTGCTTATTTGAAGCCCTTTTAGGATTACTTTTAGGATTATACCAGTAAAGGGCCGAAAAAGTAGGACATGTGTTAAGAACACAAGTGCAGGAAAAAACTCTGTCTGTGGTACTTAACACAAGTGCAAATGTTGATCATGAAAGATTGATGATCTCGAATATAGAGCAATGGCTGGAAGGGAGCCCTAAGCAGATGGTAAATAACTAACTAATTTTTGTGCCGTTTTAGGTGGCAGCTCTTCTGCTATTCAATGCTTCTGAAAAGCTGAGTTTTTCTCTGAGATTAAGACATGTTTAAATATAAATGACAAAGACGTAGTGAAGTACTCAAGAAACAATCTTGTGGCAAGTATGAGATTATCACCAAGGTGCCAAGCTCAATTAAGAACGGTATGTGGAACTGACATTTTTCACTTTAATGCTTAACAAATCAGTTGTTAAGTTTGGACCTAATGTTCTTTGTTGTTACAGAGATAAGCTTGAACTTAGCAGGTTTTTCTTCTTTTAACTTTAATTCTGATAAGTTCATGTTTCTTTCAAAAAAACATGTTATCCCAATGCCTTATCCCTTTGATAATTAAGGTAACCACATTATAAGGTAATTATTATGCTACATTGGCATTCAAGTGGTTATGGAAAAATCAGCAACTTTCTAACACTTGAGTCATACATTTTGCTGATATGCTAAAATAAAATTCAATTTATGTCTGTTTGCATTTTGGTAGGGACAGAAAGCTGAAGAATTAGGAGTTCAAGTATACCTTAGCTTTGCTGCTAAAGAGGTATTATGCCTTACATGAATATTTGTGCTGGCAGGTTATCGGTTTAAAGCTCCCAATACAGGTTGAGGTGAAAGTAGTTGAAGTTGATCCTGGTTTGAAAGGAGACACATCTCAAGGTATTATTTCCTTTCAGAAAAAAATAAACCTATTTAAATCGAGTAGTTTTGATTTTTTAGCTAAATGTGTTGCCATTTGACAGTTGTATTCTTTTTTGATTAAAATATTAGGACTGTTTGGATTGCTTATTTTAAGGTGTTTATATGTTTAAAAAAATAAGTTTGAACCCAAATGCTGTAATATTTTGTGTTTATCAATTTGATTTTTGTATAAACAAGTTTACAATTGAAAATTTGCAAGACCAGTGATGCTGAGACTTATCTGTAGTTGCAGACTACAATGCAATGTGTGTCAATTCAGCTTTTTTCTGCAAGACCAGTGATGTTGCGTGATAGATACTTTAAGGGTACTTTTCAAATTGATTTCAGGATACCAAATTGATCAACTACTACCACTTTAAATATCCTCTTTTCAAATTGATTTCAGGATACCAAATTTCTAATTGAATTGCGTTATATTTGTATTCAGGATTTACCATTGCTGAATACTTCAGAGATACGGGGTACAATGTCGGTATGATGGCAGACTGTACCTCATGATGGGCAGAAGCATTGCGTGAAATATCTGGTTGTTTGGTACGGTTTTTTTCACAACATTCTTTACTATTATGTATATGATGTGTGTGTCTCTTTGTTGGTGAAAGATTATTTGAATTCCACTTTGGGTTACTTTTCACTTATTGTAATCAAAGATAAAGAAGTTAATAAAATAATAACGGCTGGAGACATATGTTTATTACAAATGTGTGATGGAGTAATTATATGAGTTTTGTTTCATGTTTTTTCAGGCAAAAATGCCCGCAGATGGTGCTTATCCTGCATATTTGAAAGTACGTTTGGCGACCTTCTATGAAAATGTACAGGAATAAGTTTAAGCTAGAAAATGTACTTTATTAAGTTTCACCCAAACTTTAAATCCATGGATAGGTGGAACTGGATAGTGTACAAATCAGAAATGCCAAGTGGCGAAATCATAGGGTAAAGAAGCTACGTGGAAAGCATAAGGAGATGATCCAACGAAGGAAAGTGTATTGGTTGATTCGTATGTTTTAATCTGCTTATTTTGGTACAAATTTAGCAATTTATCTGCTTATTTGAAGCCCTTTTAGGATTACTTTTAGGATTATACCAGTAAAGGGCCGAAAAAGTAGGACATGTGTTAAGAACACAAGTGCAGGAAAAAACTCTGTCTGTGGTACTTAACACAAGTGCAAATGTTGATCATGAAATATTGATGATCTCGAATATAAAGCAATGTCTGGAAGGGAGCCCTAAGCAGATGGTAAATAACTAACTAATTTTTGTGCCGTTTCAGGTGGCAGCTCTTCTGCTATTCAATGCTTCTGAAAAGCTGAGTTTTTTTCTGAGATTAAGACATGTTTAAATATAAATGACAAAGACGTAGTGAAGTACTCAAGAAACAATCTTGTGGCAAATATGAGATTATCACCAGGGTGCCAAGCTCAATTAAGAACAGTATGTGGAACTGACATTTTTCACTTTAATGCTTAGCAAATCAGTTATTAAGTCTGGACCTAATGTTCTTTGTTGTTACAGAGATAAGCTTGAACTTAGCAGGTTTTTCTTCTTTTAACTTTAATTCTGATAAGTTCATGTTTCTTTCAAAGAAACATGCTAACCCAATGCCTTATCCCTTTGATAATCAAGGAAACCACATTATAAGGTAATTATTATGCTACATTGGCATTCAAGTGGTTATGGAAAAATCAGCAACTTTCTATCACTTGAGTCATCCATTTTGCTAATATACTAAAATAAAATTCAATTTATGTCTGTTTGCATTTTGGTAGGGACAGAAAGCTGAAGAATTAGGAGTTCAAGTATACCTTAGCTTTGCTACTAAAGAGGTATTATGCCTTACATGAATATTTGTGCTGGCACATTATCAGTTTAAAGCTCCCAATACAGGTTGAGTTGAAAGTAGTTGAAGTTGATCCTGGTTTAAAAGGAGACACATCTCAAGGTATTATTTCCTTTCAGAAAAAAATAAACCTATTTAAATCAAGTAGTTTTAATTGTTTAGCTAAATGTATTGCCATTTGACAGTTGTATTCGTTTTTGATTAAATTATTAGGACTATTTGGATTGCTTATTTTACGGTTTTTATATGTTTAAAAAAATAAGTTTGAACCCAAATGCTGTAATATTTTGTGTTTATCAATTTTATTTTTGTATAAACAAGTTTACAATTGAAAATTTGCAAGACCTGTGATGCTGAGACTTATCTTTAGTTGCAGACTACAATGCAATGTGTGTCGATTCAGCTTTTTTCTGCTAGACCAGTGATGTTGCGTGATAGATACCTTAAGGGTACTTTTTAAATTGATTTCAGGATACCAAATTGATCAAGTACTACCACTTTAAATATCCACTTTTCAAATTGATTTTAAGATACTAAATTTCTAATTGAATTGCATTATATTTGTATTTAGGATTTACCATTGCTGAATACTTCAGAGATACGGGGTACAATGTCGGTATGATGGCAGACTATACCTCATGATGGGCAGAAGCATTGCGTGAAATATCTGGTTGTTTGGTACGGTTTTTTCACAACATTCTTTACTATTATGTATATGATGTGTGTGTCTCTTTGTTGGTGAAAGATTATTTGAATTCCACTTTGGGTTACTTTTCACTTATTGTAATCAAAGATAAAGAAGTTAATAAAATAATGACGGCTGAAGACATATGTTTATTACAAATGTGTGATGGAGTAATTATATGAATTTTGTTTCATGTTTTTTCAGGCAAAAATGCCCGCAGATGGTGCTTATCCTGCATATTTAAAAGCACGTTTGGCGACCTTCTATGAAAATGTACAGGAATAAGTTTAAGCTAGAAAATGTACTTTATTAAGTTTTACCCAAACTTTAAATCCATAGACAGGTGGAACTGGATAGTGTACAAATCAGAAATGCCAAGTGGCGAAATCATAAGGTAAAGAAGCTACGTGGAAAGCATAAGGAGATGATCCGACGAAGGAAAGTGTATTGGCTGATTCGTATGTTTTTATCTGCTTATTTTGGTACAAATTAAGCAATTTATCTGCTTATTTGAAGCCCTTTTAGGATTATACCAGTAAAGGGCCGAAAAAGTAGGACATGTGTTAAGAACACAAGTGCAGGAAAAAACTCTGTCTGTGGTACTTAACACAAGTGCAAATGTTGATCATGAAAGATTGATGATCTTGAATATAGATCAATGGCTGGAAGGGAGCCTTAAGCAGATGGTAAATAACTAACTAATTTTTGTGCCGTTTCAGGTGGCAGCTCTTCTGCTATTCAATGCTTCTAAAAAGCTGAGTTTTTTTCTGAGATTAAGACATGTTTAAATATAAATGACAAAGACGTAGTGAAGTACTCAAGAAACAATCTTGTGGCAAATATAAGATTATCACCAAGGTGCCAAGCTCAATTAAGAACAGTATGTGGAACTGACATTTTTCACTTTAATGCTTAGCAAATCAGTTGTTAAGTCTGGACCTAATGTTCTTTGTTGTTACAGAGATAAGCTTAAACTTAGCAGGTTTTTCTTCTTTTAACTTTAATTCTGATAAGTTCATGTTTCTTTCAAAGAAACATGTTATCCCAATGCCTTATCCCTTTGATAATCAAGGAAACCACATTATAAGGTAATTATTATCCTACATTGGCATTCAAGTGGTTATGAAAAAATCAGCAACTTTCTATCACTTGAGTCATACATTTTGCTGATATGTGTTAAAATAAATTCAATATGTCTGTTTGCATTTTTTGTAGGTCAGAATGCTGAAGAATTAGGAGTTTAAAATACCTCTTGATTTGTTGCAAAGATCGTATTATGACTTTATCATTGAATAATTTGTGGCTGGCAGGTTATCGGTTTTAAGTCTCCCATACTAGTGTTGAGGGTGGAAAGTAGTTGAAGGTTGATTGGTTTGAAGTAGGATGACACTATCTAAGGTTATTATTCCCGTTTAAGAAAAATTAACATTTTAAATCAAGTAGTTTTGATTTTTTAGCTAAATGTGTTGCCATTTGACAGTTGTATTCGTTTTTTATTAAAATATTAGGAATGTTTGGATTGCTTATTTTAAGGTGTTTATATGTTTAAAAAAAAATATGGTATTGAGAACTCCCCCAAATGTTGTATATTTTTTGTGTTTATGAATTGATTTTTGTTTATTGAACAAATGTTTATCATTTGGAAAATGTTTGCTAAGACGTGATGCTGAGACAATTGTAGTTGCAGACTTCACGCTTTGTGTGTTCGATTCAGCTTTTTCTGCAAGACCAGTGTAGTTGGTAATTGATAATTTAAGTGGTACTTTACGTTTGTCATAATGTTCAGATAGAGACACTATTTTCAGTTAAGTAATGTTAACAGTAGTTACATTAGAATATAATACAATCGATATCAAGTCTTTTGGCACTACAGTAGATGAATTTTCGCTATATATTAACCATAAATTGTTATAGAAAAAATCTTCTTTTTGTTTGAAGATGTGCATTTTCGACATATGTATGTGACTTTAGGGGACATGGATTTCATAAGACTCGTATTATAGGTCATTGTATGGACATTATGGTAATGTCAATAAATGTATTTTTAGGGTTTTACCGGTTTGCTCTTAAACGGAAACGTTAAGTTATAATGGCGTAAACCTTGAAAATGATCATACATATGTAACAATTGTCGTGGCTGTTTTTAAACAATTAAATGTTTTCATCAAGCAAGTGTTTATATGATTATTTGCGGATTAATAAATAACTTCTGTTCATCTTATTTTTATTGCGCTACGTAAATATGTTACGTTTCATAATTAAAAATACGTTTAGGAATACCGAAAGTTCTAAAATCTAACTACGCCTAAACGAATTCCCACTGATCTTTAGTCGACAATACTCAAAATATTTAAATTAACATCACATATATTTACCAAAAAATCCGAAAATTTGAGGATGAGAACCAAGACGTTTTCTTTTTTACACATAAATTATCTAGATCTATTTCACTAAGGTAACTCTTACACCTTTACCAACTTGTATGTAAACTATAACCTAGGTTAGAAAGTAACCTTTTGGTTATAGGTTTAGGGGAGATATTTATACTATAAATAGCATTAGCATGCTTGAGATTCTTTACCTTTCTTATTTATCATGCAAAATTCATTGTTTCTCTTCCCTTTTAACCCAAAAATCACGGAAACATATAGCATAAAAACAAATCCCACTTTGATTTTTAAGTATATACACCCTATACACAACATACTCTTGAAGATATTCTAAGGTTTGTTGGTGAGCTGTTGTCATCAATTTCAAGTAAGAAGAAAGAAAAAGGATTCAAAGATTAGGGTTTGAAAAGTCCTAATTAGGGTTATAAGCTTGAAAGCTTGTTTGTTTGAGATCTAATAAACGGGTTTAGAAGTATTTCACATATCTTTACATCTATTTACTAAGGTTTTCTTGTAATCCTTCTATTTTTTATTTGTTTTATTTTTTATGTGTTACATGTTAAATATAGCCATAATCACACTAATGGCTTTTAATATGTAAAATGACGTTCTCTATTTATTTATGTTTATGATTTAATACACTTTATTCTTATGTCATATGGTTACTATATCATGGAAGAAGTAAATAAGAAGTATTGTTAACATATTGATTAAGTATTAAACATGTTTAGGTTAAAAATTAGGTTTTATAAGTTTTTCTTAATCTGTCACATTGTGAAAATAATGAAAGTAAAAGGGTTTTGACCTATGTACAATGAAATTATAAGGACTAGGGGAGATATTAGACTTTTATTATAAAGTACCACTATGTAAAATAGGTTATAAGAGAGTTTTTATAGTAAACAACTGACTAATCTCTAATAAATACATATAAACAGAGGTTTTATAAAGAAACAAATATTAAGAATATTCTTAGGGGCTGTCCAATACGAATTTAGGACAGTAGGTTATGATATTATATAAATAATAGTCTCGTGACGAATTCCATAATGTATTAAGAAACTGACAATATATGATTTTTAAACAGAAGTAGATACGTTAAACGATTATGTTTACGACTATAATACTTTTATAAGACTGTATTTTTATAGAAATGGTTACTAGTCATGGCATAGGTTTGAGGTTTAACACACCTTAAATATGATTATAACTTTTGATACGAGATAGTACGACAGCCCTCAAGATCGTTCAAAACGGAACCTATAACGAGTAAAATTCGACTATTTTGATAATTAAAGTTATAAAAGTTATTTTTTAACTCATGTACGAGTAAAAAGCACGATTCATCAGTGGATTTGTATTTTTATAAAATATTAATAAATGTCTTTTTTAATACAGAGAACGTACTCGAAGGAATCACTAAAAAATACGGAGTTAAATCGATTAGTTATCGCGATTACGAGTTTACGTAATTAAAGCCTAAAACGACAAATGAGCTTGTTGTGAACAGTAAATTTTATATTCATCTTCAGAGGAAATTTAAAATACTTGAAAATGTTATATTTGAATCGCGTCGTGTTTACTACGAAGACTATTGTGGACGTAAGAAACGCGAGCAACGGGCTTAATCAGACCAAATTAGGTCTTTTACGAAAAGTATATTTATAAACATTTTCACTTTTATAAATAGTATTTCTACTAATAACGATTACGTCGGTGATTATGCTATTATAGATATTGTTGTGTTATCCAAAGTGCTATATTACTAGGGAGTTTCAGATAGTGAGGTCCTCTTCGGATGGCGTTTCGATGAGTTGTTGGATTTACGATTTAAAGTGTCCTAAATCCTCGTACGTCTTGTATGATACTCTTTATTTATGATAGCATCCGAAGATAGTACGATGTAACAACTATAAGATTTTATTCAAACTTTATGATTAAGTAGCTCAGTACTTATACTAGCTTATTTTAAACTAGGTTGCATTTATCGTCTTGCGTGACGTTTCATTTCTGTTCAATGATTATTTTGATACCTGTAATAAGGTGATGTTCATAGCCTCCACTTTTTACAGTTTTTATGATATATTATTATTTGGGGTTTGAGAACATGTCTTGTTTTATAAAATGGAGCAGTGTTGAAAGTATATATGATTATCTTGTGTGCCTAAGTAGCAATAACCCTCTGAGCATTATTATGAACTGTCAATTGCATAGATGTAGTTGTTGAATTACATTATGTGAGCGTGCGAATGATATAATTGTAGAATCTACTTGGGCTACATCCCGTGTTGGGTGATCTAGCTATCACTTATGTACGAACGTTAACCAGTTCTTGTGGACTTGAATGTTTGCGGGTTACAACATCTGTGGACGGTAAATAACTGCTATCAAAATAGCATCTTCAGGTTTGAGTTCGAGTGTCATGAGCTTAGTGCATCAATATCTTGTGTTTTGTGATTGTTGGATGTTGTTGTGTACCGCACGTGAAATCTGCGCAGTTCCCCCCCCCCCCACCTACATGCTAATTTTAAATAGTCATAAACTATGAATTCTTTTTTTTTTTTTTTTTTTTTTTTATATTTACATTATTTTTTTTTTTTTTTTTTTCCACCAACATTTTGTTGACGTTTTAAGCATGTTTTGGAGGTCATAGGCACGAGATGCAAGGATGCTTGGATTACTGTTTTGGATTGTACTAGTTAAAGATTTATGTGTAGCATGTTTTTGGAAATATAGTGTGGTCTTTTGTAATTATTAAACAAAGAACAAGTAATAGACTAATAAGCTTTTGTAATATGGTCTTTATTTAAATCAATGTATAGTTTAAACGACTTTTGTGTTTGTTTTCTATATATTTCTTGTGCTGGTTTGATCTTGATAGCTTAGTAACATGCCAGGATCCTTAATTCCGCTTGCGATCCCATTTTGGGGGTGTTACACATGAAAATGTGTGAGAGATTGGTAAAGTGTAGAATTCAACTATATTTAATTTTATCTATGTGAATGGGCATGTCTTCTATCATGTTTTATTTGTACTTAACTGTATATTGTATTCTACATTTGCAACTGTAATGACAATCGGCAAACCGCCTTTTTCCAGCGTAGATAAGGAAGAAGAAAACTAAATTGGGCTAGTGTGCTTTTTGTAGTGAGAAAGTGAGGAACAAAGACATCAAAAGTACTTACTAACATATTTGACTGGGTATAATGTGTTTTCTGTATTATTTTGCTTAATTTTGTTAGGGTTAATAGATTTTGATTTTTTTTTAATTTTTTTCCATATCTTTAATGATTTTTATGCCATTCCAATTATAATCTTAGCACCTGATAAAACTATCCGGACATATTCTGATTACACATTTGTTTTTAGCTAGTAATTGTTATATTTTAATTGATTATGAAAATGCTTAGTTTTCGGCATTAGTATTAGTGGTTGAAAACTTTTATAAGCCTTCTGCAGACTTCGTTGTCCTAAATTCACTAAAACAGAATCTATTCTTGATTTGGTTATTGATTTGGTGGATTCTAGACACTTATAGTTAAACACTAGCCTGCTTCTTTTGTATATAAAAAGATGCAATCAGTTATGGTGTTTTCTTCATAAGACGTTTTAATAATTAAGAATGTGTTTTTACTTGGGTTTAGTGTGTTGGTTCAGTTGTTGGGTTAAGTGGGTGGGTTCAGTGTGTTGGTACAGTAGGTTGGGACAGTGGGTTGGTTCAGTATATGAATTGTTCTTGCAGACGTTAGTGAAAGAGAAGAATAAAGTGAGTATGAAGAAGATGTGTGGATATTATAAATGGATCATCTCTTTTGTGTTTAAATTGCTTAATTTCACCTTTGATATTTCATTTTGTTGTACGAAAGGTGATAATTTTGACCCAATTACTTAACGAACGCGAGTAAGTTGTTTTTTTCTTATTTACATTTACCGACAATAGTTATACAATTACTCAATGAATTTGATGCTTTTGAACAATGTGATATTTAGTCTGATGTTTTTTATTACTGTGCTAAAATGGATCGGTGGGCATCCGTAGATTAATTGTGATTTATGTAATTGTGAATTGGATTTTCAGGAGCAGCAGCCCGAATGACAATTCTGAAGCAAACAACGATGATGTATCATTATGGTCACTCAAAGCTGAATGCTAAGGTGTTCATAATGCAGGATGACAAATCCACAAAGAAGGTAGAAGCATTTAAGTACACCAAGTGCAGTTTCATTAGGTAACATGTTGTCTTCTCAACCATTTTCACTGTGTACACATTAATTTATCTAAAGACATGTCAACAAGTTGTGCATCTTACTTAGATTTTACTAAATGCATCTACAATCTGTCCAAATGATAGGTAATTTGTTGAAGCTATTTGAACAAGAAGGAACGCCGTAGGGTAATGGAAAAGGTGAGTATAGCAGTTATGTTTCTATAAAAAAATATGTGTCATGCTTTACAGTTCGTTAGTAGCTCACATATTTTGACATCAGCACATCGATGTGAGCTGTTAATCTACTTGCTCTCAATAGATGTCAATCTGAAAAAAGAAGAAAGTACTGAAACAAGTGAATTTATTAATTTTTCTATACGGTATTTGTGAATTTAAGGTAACTGTACCATCATTCAATTTTGCATTCATGTGAATTTTCACTTACCACTGTTTCGTTTCTAAAAGCAGTGAATATGTTGCTGAAATGCACAAGAAAGATTACCGGAGAAAGGTATAAATGATGGCTCCTCGGGGTTGATTTCTAGCAACGTGAATAATGGTCAATGCCAATACAAAAACAATGTCACTGAAGGTGCTATAATTGGGAATAATGCATCTGTTGGTAACGATGAGTCATTGTAGACCTGCCATGAAGGAAACCTAAGAAGAATTGTTTGGTATATGATATATTTAAGGATCCTGCAAGTGAATTACGTGCACGTTGTGACACTATAAATCCTAACAACGTTTGTAGTAGGTTCACTGCAGATATTGAAGATGAGTCGGATGATAACCTCACTTTCGACAGATTTTTCAAAAACACCAACTAAAGGGTGTTAAAGTTAATGATTTGTCACCTAAGAGTTCCGGTAAGTACTTCATGTATGTATATTTGGTTAACTATGAGTGACGTGCGAGTCTGAATTATGTATCTTATTTTGTCCCTTTAGGGGAAAAATCAAATTTTTTGTTATTTTCCATGCTTCTAAATTACAACATGCTCCAGTGAGACCTAAATGTTGATAAATGTTCTACCGACACATGTACTAGAGAATTACTCCCCTAGCTGAGCGTTTGGGTTATGCAATTGAGTGAGCACTTCTTTACCTATTCTCCTAAACTTAAAAAAAATATGCTAATGTTTAAGCACTTGACGCGAGCAACTCGCATGTTATACAGGCCATACATGCATATATACCATTTCATTTTAAGTTATATACTATTTTAATCTTTCTTTGAATTTGAGGTTGTGTACATGAATGTTTATCTTTTATGTATCTGTTTATTGGACAAACACAATAGAACCACCTTGATTCTTGAAAACTTTATGAAAAGAAACAATTACATAAACAAAATGGTTTAAAAATGTTTCTATAATAAAGACATTTAAAAAAAATATAGCCAAAAATAATATGGAAAACAATAATCACAAGTCATACCCGCCCATCGGGCGGGTTTTGCAACTAGTATATATATATATAAAATAATAATACGAAAATATATATATAATATATAACTAAATAATAATACCAAATAGTAATAGTATAGAGAGTATCCCGTTTGATATGACAATTACTTTAGGAAAAGTAATATTTTATCTCCCGGATGTCGTATCCCGACGAGAGATTAATTTGAAATCCACGAAAGCGTTTTGTTTGATGCTTGAATATCGAATATTTATTTTTGGTTCTAAACTAAAATTTTAATTAAACTATTTAAAAACCAGATAGCAAATAGCGAGTAATTAAACGAAGAACGATATATTATAAAAGTAATGCTTGCTAAGTGTATTGACTAGATCCTTAAGTGTGAATTAAACATACAATTAAGTCCTTATTGATGAACCAATATCTTTCTAACAAATTATCTTCTCACAACGTTGGCTTATATTGAAAACAACTCTTATTAAGATACCGATTACTAAATTATTACCTAATTATTCTTACGGCTTTTTCCCACTCGAATAACCAAAATAATAATTTAAGTAATATAAAAATCACAAATCAATATTTTTTCCTCTTTATTAATCAGACTTAATTCTCTAAACAATTTAACACTTAACAAGCATATATAAAAATCTACTCACTACACATATTAATAAAACTAACACTAATCAACAAAGCAAACATTTTTAAACTAAATAATAAGCTACAACTACTAATAAGAGAAAAGGAAAAGAAAGAAAAACCCGATTGAAGAAAATGGTGACGAATTTAAACCACCCGATCTTATAAACTTATTTAAATACTAAAGATTAAAACTTTATTAGTTTTTATGACTACTTAGTTAATAAAGCTACAAACTTTATATACTAAATACCCTTAAAAACTAAAAAAATAAGCTAAAAAGACAAGATCTATTATTTTTAGATCTAATCTACCCGAAACTAAGGTGTTCAATTAAGTGAACTTGGATCGGGTATATTTCAAGATTTAGATCTAAGAAAAATAAGCTAGAATTAAAAAGCAACAAACTTTATGCTAGAAAATAAGATAAAAGACAAGATCTATTATTTTTAGATCTAATCCACCCGAAACTAAGGTGTTCAATAAAGTAAACTCGGATCGGGTATATTTAAGGATTTAGATCTAAGAAAAATAAGCTAGAATTAAAAAGCAACAAACTTTATGCTAGAAAATAAGCTAAAAAGACAAGATCTATTATTTTTAGATCTAATCCACTCGAAACCAAGGTGTTCAATAAAGTGAACAAGAGACGGGTATATTTAAGGATTAGATCTAAAAACAATAAGCTGGAAAAATAAGCAATCGAAAATAAGCTAAAATAAGCTCACTCGAAAAGCTCTAAACAAAAAACAATATAAAATAAGCTAATCTAAATAAGCTATTAAAGAAGCTTATTAGAATATAAGCTTAAAAGATCGGATCCAAAAATAAGCTATAAGCATGAGCTTATTTGGAAATAAGCAAAAGAAGAGAAAGAGTAGAAGAATAAGCATAAAAAGAAAATAAGCATCAAGAAATAATAAGCATTAAATAAAAACCAACCTTAAACATCTTCATTAATAAGCTCAAAATCTTGATTACAATAAGCTATAAAAGCTTTTACAATAAGCTAAAAATTATACTACACTATTCCTAAAACTAACCTACACTACTTATGAAAAAAATAAACTAAAAACTAAATTTTTAACCCTCAAATCTCACACCCTCAAACAGTGCTGCGTGTTGTATTTATAGCCCAAAGTGGGTGGGGGCAAATTCGTCATTTCAAGCCTCCATCCACTTATATTGCTGGATTTAGGGGTATTTTGGTCATTTTGACGCCCACCAACCTCCCATTTATTGCCATAGTCTGACCTCGTACTGACATACGTACACCTCGTACTGACACGCGCAGAGTGCCACGTGTCACACTCTGATTGGTCCAGCCGCCACCTGAACAGTACCTCGTACTGACGTAACCTGCCACCTCGGACTGCTACAGTACCTCGGACTGACTGCTACAGTACATCGTACCTGCAATTCCTGCAACCTCGTACACTAATGAGTAGTTTGCCACGTGTCACCACCTAAGTGGTGCCACGTGGCATTTTTACTGTTCACACCGTAGCCGGTCAACCACCGCCGGACCACCGGTCAACAGTGGCGGTCAACGACGGTCAACGGCGGCGGACCACCGTCGACCACCGGTCAACGGTGGCGGTCAACGACGGCGGACCACCGTCGTACCACGAGGTAATGTTGTCCGGGTAAGGTAAGAGTGCCAGGTCAGGTTGGGTCGTGGGCCGGGTCAATGTTTGGGCTGGGCCGGGTCAGATTGGTAATGGGCTGGGTCATGTCGGGTATTGGGCCGGGTCTGGATCAGGTCGTGGGTCGGGTCTGAAACGGGTCCGGGTCGGGTCGACACGTGGCATCACCAGAGTGGGCCACGTGTCACAAGAGGGAAAATCCCAAACCCCAGGCAACCTGGGGTTCGAACTCTCGACCTCTCGTATAAGAGCACAATGCTCTAGCCGGTGGACATAGAGCATAGCTTTAATATACATATGGAAAGTTTAATATATAACCCCTTATTGGCTTGGTCTTCTCCATTTTACTAAAGTTTTCAAACAGGGGCGGAAAAAGGTTTAAATAAAAAAGGCCGGTACCGTTGGACTCGTTTTTTTTCGTGACTTTCCAATGGTGTGTTCGATGAATATCACGACATCATTAGGACCCTCGATAGAATGTGAAAACATCATCGAAAGTCACCCAAAAAAATTAACCGTTTTTGCTATCGTTTTTCAATCATATTTTACCTGTAAGATATAAAGCTTATTAAGATAAGCTGGTTCACCACTTTTATTTTTCTTAGATTCTACTTAGCTTAAAGCACTTTTCATTAATTTTTCAGAATTTTCCAAATTAGTTTAGTATTTTTAATTAATTTTTTTAGATTAAAACTATTTTTAATTCATAATAAATAAAATAAAAGTCAAAAAAATTGTATTCTTTTTTAAAAAAATTTCTTTTATCATTTAGGACCTTTAAAAATTAAATTTGCTTTTATAGGGTTAAAATTTGATAGTTTAGGTTTTTAAAGCTCGGGTTTTGATCCCATTATTGTTTTTCGTGTTTTTGCTTTAATTGCTTTCGTTTTAGGCTTGCCTTTACTTGTTTTTGCATTTATATTTGTAGAAATAGGAAACCAAATCAAAATATTAAAATATTCAATCACGCGATCACAAACTTAACCTCTATTTTTAATTCGCACCTCGTCGGGATACGACTCAGGAAGTTTTTTTTGGATTTACTTTAGTTAAAAGTAATCTTTTAAAAGCCTCTTGGAATACTTACTCTCCTTTTATTTGATATTTAGTTATATATATATATTACTTATATATTATATATACTAAAGAACCAAATCATAAATTAACTGCAAAAGAAATGTCAGGCCTAGTACAATTTGTTAGATACATAAGGGCTCCAATTGCACTTAGGTATGAAATATTTGGACCAAGAATTTCTTCATCGTCTTCGCAAGAGCGAAATGGATCATTGTCAACATTAAGTGATCTTCCAACCATTGGAGTGCTTAAAGGCTTTGTTGTAACACCCCCAAACTACGATACACAGCGGAATACAACATTGGGGTGCTACGTCACGATACGATTACACAAGTCATAACAAACAATTATAAAAGAGGTGTTTGTTAATTTATTTCTAAAAGTCACATCACGACTTGGTTTCTAAAACATTGTTTTGATTTATGACACTAGTTCACCGAGTCACCATCCTTGATATCCGCGTTTCGTCCCATCCAAGCCATCTTCAATACCTAAACCTGAGATACATGCTTTAAACGTCGACAAAACGTTGAGTGAATTCATAGAGTTTGCAAATAACAGTTAGAACGCATATTTGGTTCAACAAAACATATAACATTGCTCGTAAGACAAGTTATAAAAATATTGATTTCCAACTAAATGAGCCCGTGCACCGAAACTTAACACATTCATTCCCGTAGGACGAAATAATGTCCGAGAATTATGCCACTTCTCCTAATACTAACTACAAAATGTCCGTTACAAGGTGCTCACAATTGATTCATACCCCGGACAGGGTTGTCAAACCCAATAGATCTATCTAATGCATTAGCGTTCACCAACAACAAGGCAACTAACGGTCACACAGTAAAAGGCATATACTCAATAGTAAATGGAATCATATTTAAAATCAAAACATATTGCGTTCTCATTTTCACAAAACAGCAAGTATCCCCCTCGCGTGTTTAAAAACATTTAAAACACTTAAAAGCGAGGCTATGAACTCACCTTGATCGAAGCCGAAGATTAAATAACCGAAACAATCACGAACTACTTGACGACGAGCTCAACCGCGACCTATAATTTATGTCGTTCAATTATTACGTCGTAAGATACGATCGGATAATGCGCGCATCGCAACTATCAAAATAGTATGAGTATACATACACATGTGATGAGAAATCCACTTGCGCGTCATAGATTCCTAAACATTACGTAATTGAATTACGATCATTCTTTCATTTATATTAGACGTCACTTAATCACAAACTTTCTATTTTAGGAAATTTTTTATTTTTGAAAAGTTACTATTTTCGGAAAGTTACCATTTTTAGTAAGTCTCGTCTTCTAATTATATTTATAATAATATTTAGTTACCTTGTCGCACACTCGACGCTTAATTTGGTTATTAATTACTCATACCGGGATTATGTCCCGTATATTACAAAAGTTTCTATTTTTATAATCTACTTTGTTCATAACAATTGTTAAGTCTAAAATATCATACTCGTGATAATAGTAACGTTTATTAGTTTTATAACAATCCGACAAGTCTTATATTAGCCTGTTGACTTTCAAAAGTCAACGTTTGACTTGGTTTGACTTTTTATACATATATATTGTTAAATCTGACCCGCTCCAAACTACTCATTATATCACATTTTCTCGATTCGGACTCAAAAGAGATTTTATGCAAAACGACATTTCGGACAACTTTTTAGTTTTAGCCGAGACCCGAAACTCAACAAAAAATGACCAAAATGCCCCTGCAAGTTTCTGCAGAAACTATGACACTTAATTAAAAAATGCAGATTTTGACTTTGGGTTTTGACCCGTTATTACTCGATTTTAAAACTAGCAAGCCTCGCGGCAAAAGAAAATGTCATTCCGAGCAATTTTCGTGTTTCGCCGGAAGGCCGAAACGGACTCGAAAGTGCTCAAAACGGCTATTTAAAATTCTGACAGCAACAAAAAAATGCAATAGCTGTTTGGAAAACATATAAGTTTTCAAATCTTGTTTTCGCCGTAACTTTTTCGTTATTAGGAGTTACGGGACGATCCACCTATCAAAACGATCGTCTAAGCAAGCTCTATCATATTTTTTAAACAAAAATCTAATTTCTCAAAATCTCGAACCTCGTTTACCGTGTTCTGTTTTCTGCTCGAAAATGCATTTTACAAAACGCGCCAAAACCATTTTTCGACCCAAAAATCCATTCACAATATATCCTATACATAATATTTACATTGCTCAATCAACCCATATCATAACTAATCTAACGCAAGCTCGCTCGGATTTCACCACATGCATTCATTGAAAACGATTCAAAACACGAAAACAATTATAAAACTAGTAATAAAACACTTACAATGCTATACATAGCATGATTGGACAAGAATGGAACTCGACCCGTTCCCTTTCTTGCCTTAGCCGAACTCGAACCGAACCAAAATACCAAAACCATAAACTTCTTAATTAAAACCAAGCTTCCAAAACACTTATCTAGCCTCGATAAACACCCCCTTTAAACCGAAATTGTTTAAAACTAACCCGAACTCTAACTCCAAAAATACTCATTGCATGTTATATATTTTTGGTGGAAAACGTAGGAAATGACGAGGGGATTAAGAAAATGTAAGTTGATCGGATTGCATGTAAGTTTTCCGGCGACCATGGCGGTTTTCGGCGACCGAAAAAGTTTTTCGATGGTGGCTACTTGGCCGGAAATGGGCGGAGAGAAAAAAAGACTAGTGTGTGTGTTTTATTTACTAGAAAATGATAAGTAAAAGTGTATATATAGTATAACACTTTGGCCACTTGACACAAATAGTTCTTCCCTCTTTTTCTTATTTGATTTTCGACACATAAATATTTTTCTTAAATAAAAACCGACAACCATGGCTCGGGATTACACTTTCGTGAGTAAATGTATTTTCCGTCACACTTAATTTGGTTTAAAACTTTTAATAAAATATTAACTCACGTCAAAATAAAGTTTTGACTCGGTTTCGGCTAACTTGGGACGAGGGCGATAAAATACAAATTATCATCATAAAAATAGTAACGAAGCGCGTCGAAATTTCTTCGATGCTCAAAACGCTTAACGGTCGCGCGGTCCAATGTTGTCTCGTGAAACGTCAAAAATAAAAATTTCAAGTTTCCGTTCGTAATAAAATACGAAAATAATTATTTACGACAATTAAAAATTTAAATGTCGACGTTCGTTCACACGAATTTATAAAATAATAATTATGACATCGAATTCGCGATCGTCATACGCGTCTTAAAACTCAGGTTGTTACATTTGCCTTGTCCATATTGAATCGTTTTAAGAGCTTTTCAGTGTAATTTTATTGATGTATAATTATTCCATTATGCATATGCTCAATTTGTAAACCAAGGCAATATTTGGTCTTTCAAAGATCTTTCATTTCAAATTACTTCTTTAACATAACAATAACTTTTTGGATTTCCTTGTTTGTCCCAATTATGTTTAAATCATCGACAAATATGATTATTTGTATAGCCTTTGGTTATCAAGTAATCGCTCAGACGATTGTACCACATTCGTCCAGATTGTTTCAATCCATATAAAGATCTTTGCAATTTTATTGAGCACATTTCTTTGGGTTTTGAACTCAATGCTTCGGGGATTTTAAATCTTTCCGGAATTTTCATATAGATGTCATTATCAAGTGATCCATACAAGTAAGCTGTAACAACATCCATAAGATGCATCTCTAAATTTTTAGAGACTGTCAAACTAATTAAATATCGGAAAGTAATTGCATCCATGACTGGAGAATATGTTTCCTCATAGTCAATTCCTGGTCTTTGAGAAAAACCTTGAGCTACAAGTCGAGCTTTATATATTGTAACTTCATTTTTCTCGTTTCTTTTCCGCACAAAAATCCATCTGTATCCTACAGGTTTCACATCTCTAGGTGTGGTAACAATAGGCCCAAAAACCTTTCGCTTATTAAGTGAATTTAATTCAGCTTGCATAGCGTCTTTCCATTTATCCCAATCTGGTCAATTTTGACAATCAATCACAGACTTTGGTTCGGGGTCATCATCACCGCTCATAATATCACTTGCTACAGAATAAGAAAATATCTCATCAATATCTCCTATTTCATTTCGATCCCATAATATATGTGTTTGACTATAATTGATTGACATCTCTTTATTGATATCATTCATTTCTTCCTCTGGTGAGGTTTTGATATATTGTGTTTCATCAAGAACATTATCATCATAGCTTGAGTTCTTTTCAGTTCCTTTTCTTTTACGAGGATTTTTGTCCTTTGAACCAATTGGTCTTCCACGTTTCAAACGCTTTTGAGACTCTTGAGCGATGTTATCACCAGCTTGCTTATTTGGTATTTCAACTCGAGCTGGGGCATTAGCAGCTGGTTTATGTGATTTAGTCACTCTTTTTGTATCTGTAAATGCATCAGGTAACTGATTTGCAATTTCTTGCAAATGCATTATCTTTTGAACCTCAGTCTCACATTGCTTTGTTCGAGGATCCAGATATAACAATGAAGGTTCACACCAAATGACATCCTTTTCTTGATTTTTCTTTACTCCCCCCAATTCTGAGAAAATTGCTTCATCAAAGTGGCAATTAGTAAAACGTGCTGTAAATAGGTCACCTGTTAAAGGCTCAATATATCTTATGATGAAAGATGTTTCATATCCAACATAAATTCTCAATCTCCTTTGAGGACCTATTTTTGTGCGTTATGGTGGTGCAATGGGAAATGTTTGGTTCTTGGCCAGAAGCAAGTTGTATAGGAGAGTATTTATGATTTGCACTTGGTCTCATGCGAATCAATGATGAAGCATGTAAAATTGCATGTCCCTACATTGACACAAGGAGTTTAGGTCTCATTATCAATGGTCTAGCTATTAGTTGGAGGCGTTTGATTAATGATTCTGCTAAACCATTTTGTGTGTGAACATGAGCAACCGGGTGTTCAACAACAATTCTAGCAGACATGCAATAATCATTAAAAGCATGGGATGTAAATTCTCCTGCATTATCAAGTCTCACTCTGTTAACTGTATAATCAGGAAAATGTGCCCTTAATTTAATAATTTGAGCAAGAAATTTTGCAAAGGCCACATTACGAGTTGATAATAATGAGACATGGGACCATCTGTTGGACGCATCTATTAGAACCATGAAGTATCTAAATGGTCCACATGGTGGATGAATTGGGCCACATATATCACCTTGAATTCTTTCAAGAAACATAGGTGATTCATTTTCAACTTTAAGTGGTGAAGGCCTTGCAATCAGTTTTCCAAGAGAGCAAGATGTACATAGAGGCACTTTATCTTCTTTAGGGAACTTTTGATCTTTTAGTGGATGTCCATGTGTGTTTTCGACTACCCTTTTCATCATTGTTGATCCTAGATGGCCTAACCTGTCATGCCATAAGCTGAATATACCAGGGTCACAATATTTTTCTTTGACTGCCATATGTGCTTGAGGCACATTAATATGTGTATAATGCAAACCATAATGGAGCATTGGCAGTTTTTCAAATACTTGATTATCATTTATGATGTGTAAATATTTTTTGTTTCCAATAGTCCTTGACCAAGTATCATATCCATTATGATATATGTTTCTGAAACTTAACAAGTTTCTTTTGGATTTTGGGGAAAATAAAGCATTCTCTATCAAGAGTTGTGTACCGTTTGGTAACACTATATTAGCTTTTCCCACTCCGCTTATCAAGTTTGTAGGACCTGAAATTGTATCAATGGTTCCCTTTGTTAGTTTTAATTCAAAAAAATATTTCTTGGATTTAAGGATAGTGTGTGTGACACCACTATCCGCTATGCATAGATCTCCATCCTTTGCTTGATACTGTGCTCCATTGAGACTCATTTTAAACTTCTAATATGAACATAAAGAAAAGAATAATAAGTTCACATAATAAATGTTATTTTATTTATTTTACATGAAAGGGAAATTAATTATACATAGTTAAACAAAGTTACAGAAAGGAAATACATAGTTATTTTACATAGTTATTAAGATCCAACAACTTTTCTTTCAAAGATCCAAGTCATTGAAGAAGTCTGAGGCAATAAGCTCAGTGTTTGTGTTATCAAACTGATCCACATGGTTTACTTCGTTCTCTTTTCCTTTACGAGATTCTTGGTAAAGCTCACATAGATGTAAAGGTGTGCGACAAGCTTTTGACCAATGATTTGCACTTCCACACCTGAAACAGGATCCTTCAGGGTTTTGGGAGGTACCAACTTCATTATTTTGTTGATTAAGATTATTAACTTGTGGAGCATGGTAACTGTTATTTCTTTGACCACGACCACGACCATTATAACCACCTCGATGATAAGTATAGTCTCTGTTGGGAAAACGACTGTGACCATAATGGCCACACCCACACCCACGAGGATTACCTCTTCCGCTTTTGCTTCCAGAGTTTTTGTTATCATTATTGTTAACAACATTTGCTTCTGGAAGTGCTAATGATCCCGTGGCACGAGTTTGATGATTTTTCATTAACAATTCATTGTTTTTCTCTACTACAAGAAGATTTACATTTAGATCAGAGTATCTTTTAAAATTTTGCAATCGGTATTGCTGTTGCAAGTTTATGTTTGAAGCATGGAATGTGGAGAAAGTTTTCTCCAACATATCTGCTTCAGTAACAGTTTGCCCACAAAATCTGAGTGTTCGGCATATTCTGAATAAGGCAGAGGTGTACTCATTAACCTTTTTAAAATCTTGGAACCTTAAATTGTTCCATTCATCTCTAGCAGAAGGGAGTAAAACTTCCCTTTGATTATTAAATCTGGTTTCTAAATCTTTCCATAAAATGCTTGGATCATCACAATTAGAATATTCGAATTCTAGCATTTCATTAATGTGTTGATGGAGGAAAACATCAGCTTTCGCTTTGGTTTTCTCTGAGCATTTGTTTCCCTCTTGTATCGTTGCTAAAGCACCCATTGATTTGAGATCCCATTTACCATTTTCCGTCCATTGTATATAATTTGCTCCAGTTATGTCAAGAGCTGAATTTGATTTTTTCAATGTTTGACATTTTGTTGCTAAACACAAATGGAATAAATAATAGAGTCAATATCAAAATCCATATATATCAATAAGTAATGCAATACAATACAGTGGGAGAGCTATAAACAGATACATAACTAAGAAAAGTTCAAATTCATTAGGTGGGAGTTGAAAAAGCGGAATAAGAAGTAAGATAAGCATAATTGTGACGACAATGAGAAGTGGGTGAATCATCTTCAAAAAACTTTAGAAAATGCTCAGGTGATGTATAATTTTCTGAGATTAAAAGATGTTTGAGTTTTGAAAAATGAATAAGCGAATTGCCAATTTATAGAAAAGAATTATAGTCGTTGTAATGTCGTCAGTATTGGTATAACCGTTATATAGCCGTTGTGGATATATAATTCAAATAATATTTTATTTATTTATTATTATTCATAAGCAAAATTAAGAAAGAAGAAAAAATATTACGAAACGTAAAAGAAAATTGTATACGTACACTGTCATGACTATTTTATATTCGAATGTTTGAAAAATGGTCCATGTGAATGTGAATCATGTAAATGGGCTTATACAAACTCTATATTTCAGTAACATTTTACATGTTTAAGTCAAAAAGAATTAGTTAATATAAATGTAAAATTTACGTCAAATAGATGTTTTTGTCAGATTGGAACAATCAAGTTTTTAAGTGATATAAATGTTTATGTTAAATTTACATATACATGTTCTTAAAAGATTCTATTTTTTTGCTACTGGTTAGTCAAATTGAATATTCAAGTTCTATGTAGTAAAAATGTTTAGTCTTACTGCTTCAAGGTATCTGCTATCTCGGATCAACCTTTTTTTTTACGAATTGAAAAAGGTCCAGTAATGAATTAATGAATGGAAACAAACTACAGATATGGGATTTGTTAAAAATTTGGGTTAGCCAAATTGTTAAATGTTAAAACAGTTCGAATCAAAATTTTCAAATTGTGTAAACTGTGTCAAATATGGTTTACGTGTTTTTTACAATAAGTTATAAAGTGAGTGTATAACTTTACTAATTGCCTTTATAAGAGCTTCGTGCTGATAACGTGTTATTAGGGGTGGCAATTCGGGTCGGGTTCGGGTTGGCGGGTTCGGGTTAACAGGTTGGCGGGTCAGAATATTCCAACCCGAACCTGACCCATTTAAATAATCGGGTCAGTTATGTCAACCCTAACCTGTTTAAACATAACCCGAACCTGACCTATTTAACCCGTATATATATTTGGGTTGACGGGTTAAATAGGTTACACGGGTTGAATAGGTTAAACGGGTTTCGGGTTGACCCATTTAACCATTTTTATATACAAAAGTTGACACATTACACGGGTTAAACAAGTTAAATAGGTATGTGGGTTGACCCGTTTAACTCATTTAACCCGTATAATAAAATATTAATAATTTTTAATATAAAGAAAAATCTTAAACAGGTTGGCGGGTCGACCCGATTAATTTATTCCCAACCCGAACCTGACCTGTTTAATAAATGGGTTAGATGGGTTGACCCAAAACCGACCCGAATCTATTTAGACTCAACCCAAACCTGTTAATTTTCGTGTCGGTTTCAGGTCGGGTTTCGTGTCGGGTCAGAAATTGCCACCCCTACGTGTTATAATATAACAATGTTTATTTTTAAACTTTAAGCATTTTAAAGAGATTAAGATATTAAGAACAAGAAGTAAACTTTGAGGGAGATAGAATGAGATGAATAATACTTGTGTGTGTGTATGTATTCAAATGGTGCAAGTTTTACATTCACACTTGAGGAGTATTTATACTACTAGTACTCTTATTCATTATGGATACATGGTATTACATAGCATATCTTAGTCATTTGAGTAAATAGTATATAGATAAGATTTGGCAAAATTGGTCATCCACCTAGCCTTTTATTGCGACACCTTATCATGAAGTTGGAATACCTGGCACATCTTAGGACATTTATGTTTTCCATATTTTCATAACAGAACTTAACTAGTTTTGGTGACGATATTTAGCTCAAATTTCATGTTTGACCTCTTCAATAATAGTAGCGTCGAGCGGATCCATCCATGCGGTGGTGACTGCAAGCATTTTTATGTCCTCGTTCCTTATTTGAGCGTTGATCAATTACACCTTCGCCTTATCTTCATTTCTTATTTCTTTCATCTCCGCTTCACGGTCTAAAGCGAGTTGTTGTTGTTGCAACATTTCCTGAAACATGTTTCGTGAGGAAGAAGTGGCTAATGAGTTTTACGATCGTTGAGTTTTTAACTTTCTTTCTTTCCCGGGTGAACGCGACAAAATGTCATCTTCAAATAGCTCGGGTTCTTCTTTGGTTGGCCGTCCTCGGGTTCATCTTACTTGTGGCAGATCGAGACTCAACCATTTTTGTTTGTCTTTTAAAAAATTCGAAGCTTTTACGTGAGGAATTTCTTTCCCTTCATTGTCATAATACAAGTCTTCAACCCGCACCTTTAAATCGTCATCATTTTCACAATAAGCCTCGATGTTTAGTTGACAATCAGGTTATACTTTCCGACTTCTTGGTTCATCGTAGTCCACTTTCTATCAACATGTTTTTGGAACGCGTTAGGTATCCTTTTTTTATGACTTGGTCATTATTGTATTCGAAGAACTAATAGTTTAGCAAAGTTTATTTTCTAGTTTTACAAGTTAGTAATAGTTCAGGGGCTTGATTGTAACTATTTTATATTTCAGTTAAAAGGTGGTTAAGGGATATACCGCCACTATAAAACTTTGTATTTGTTCTTCATTTTCAATTAATCAAATTCATAATTCTTTCTCATTATTTCCACATCTCTGAAATTCTATATGGTATCAGAGCTAATACTCTTCTAGCTTTGATCATCAATGGTGGAATACAGTTAGTTAGTTAGGATTCTGTTATAACTAACTTCAAAACTCTGTTTTCTGAGTTTTGATTCATCATAATTTCTTGATCGTTAAAGTTAGGATTGATCTTGTTATTACTTCTTGATTGTTAACAATGGTGAATCCAGTTTCAAACACCCAAGATACCACATCAAACAACAACACAATCAATGATCCACTTCACCTTGCTAGTTCTGATAATCCTGGAATGGTTTTAACCAATACACCTTTTAATGGAGGTAATTTCTTGGGATGGAGTAGGAATGTTAAGATGGCTCTTGGTGCAAAGCTTAAGCTGAGGTTTATTGATGGTTCTTGTCACAAACCTGCAATAACTGATGAAAATGTGCAGAGATGGGTGAGATGTGATTACATGGTTACATATTGGATTTTGAATTCCATGGTTACTGAACTTTCAGAAGCGTTTTTGTATGCTCAGTCTGCTTATGAGTTATGGAAGGAAATTGCTGAGAGATATGGACAAAGTAATGGTCCTTTGATCTATCAGTTGGAAAGTGAATTGAGTAAAATCACTCAAGGTAATCTTAGTATAGCAGCTTTCTTTAATAAGTTGAAAAGATGCTGGGATGAATTGCAAAATTTGAATGGATTGCCTGTTTGTAATTGTGGAAAAATGCAAGAATGTACTTGTGGTGTGTTGGATAAAGTCCTTGAAAGAGATAGTCATCTCAAGTTGATTAAGTTTTTGATGAAACTGAGTGATGAATATGAATCTGTTAGGAGTCAAATTTTGGCAATGGATCCTCTTCCTAATGTGAACAAAGCTTATTACATTGTGCAACAAATTAATAAACAGAAACAAGTCACTAGTCATACTTTTGATCCTTATGCTTTCTTTGCTAATACAAACAACACTAGGCACAATAATAATACAATAAGGGAAGTAAGATAGCCTAGAGTTGATAATAGGTTTGATCAGAAGAGGACTTGTACTCATTGTGGCCAAGAAGGTCATGTTTTTTATCAATGCTTTAAAAGGATTGGATATCCTGATTGGTACAAGGGTAAAAAGGCAAAGAAAAGTGCCAGAATTGCAGCTCATGTTAGTTCTGGTTTTGAGGATACGGTTCATAGAGAAACACCTTTTGACTTGGGAGCAGAGAATGAAATTGGAATGGGTCAAAATGGTAATGTTGATCAGAGGTTGGTTGCTGCAGTTTGTTCAGAGATGATGAAAATGTTTAAAGGAAAAAGGAATTGCTGAGGAAAACAATTGTTCAGTGAGAAACTATGCTAGTACTTCTACTCATGCATGTATAATTTCCTGTTTCACAGTTTCTTTTGCCTTATTTTGTCATCCACAAATGAACATCAGACTAGATTGGGTGACTGACACAGGAGCTTCAGACCATATGACACCACATTTTAGCCTTTTCATATCCATAAGATATCTCTCAGACCCAATCATGGTGCATTTACCTGATGGTAGATCTTTAAAAGTAACTATTGTGGGAGAAGTTGCCTTAACACCATCATTGATCCTTTCTGATGTGTTCTATATCCCTGAGTTTCAACTTAATTTGTTATCAGTTGGCAAACTAATTCAAACCAAAAACCTAACAGCTTAATTTTTCCCTAATGACTTTATGTTTTAGGACCTTACCACTAAAGAAATTGTGGCAGTTGGTAAGGGTTCCAAATGTCTCTACATTTGCAAACCTATGGTCTAGCATTTTTTTGCTGCTAGCATTGCTGAATTTTAAAAGTCCCATAAACTTTCATCTCCTTTTACTGTTTTGAATAAGGCTGCTTATAGCAATGTTGTA
The DNA here is from genome assembly GCA_026074375.1 of Tanacetum coccineum. NCBI lineage: Eukaryota > Viridiplantae > Streptophyta > Magnoliopsida > Asterales > Asteraceae > Tanacetum > Tanacetum coccineum. Next base: position 4,065 of record BQNB010031816.1, on the reverse strand, counting down.
AATACAGAATCAAACTTAGATATTCAGTTGTTTCATGATAGACTTGGCCATACCTTTGTATCCAAACTTGTTCATATTCCTGAATGTAAGAAAAGCGATGCTTCTCAATTTCATTGTGAAAGTTGTTTGCTGTCAAAACATCACAGACTTCCCTTTCCTATAAGTACTTCTATCCAGTCTGAGTCTTTTGCTCTATTACATATGGATTTATGGGGTGCTTATAAGCAACCAACTCTTAATGGTGCTCATTATTTCTTTACAAATTTATAGATGATAAGACTAGAGCAACCTGGACTTACTTGATTCATAGTAAAGATCAGATACCAACATTACTTATTACTTTTCTAGTATACATTGATAATCACTTCAAGGCTAAGCCAAAGTTTATAAGAACTGATAATGGGACAGAGGTTATAAACAAAAGTTGTGCAGCTCTTTTTAAGACCAAAGGAATTCTCCATTAGAAATCAATGCCTTATACTCCTCAACAAAATGGAGTGGTGGAAAGGAAGCATAGGCATTTACTTGAGACTGCAAGATCCCATAGAGTTCATGCAAATTTGCCAATAAAGTTTTGGGGATAATGTATTTTGGCAGCTACTTTTTTGATCAACAAAATGCCCATGAAAAAGCTGTAGTGGAAATCTCCTTTAGAGGTAGTGTTTGGTAAACCACCTGATTATAGTCATTTAAGAGTAATTGGTTGTCTTTTTTATTGCTAGCGTAACTAAAGCCTCATGAGGTAAGTTTGACAATGAGGTCTTAAATGAGTATTGATTGATTATCCTATCAAACAAAAAGGGTCCATCAATTATATAATTTAGATACAAAAGAAGTCTTTATGAGCAGCGATGTAGTTTTTCAAGAGAGTGTGTTTCCTTTTAAGGAGCCTACTACAGACATCCCTTTACATCCTACTTCTGATTTTCTTGTTTTTGGCGATTCTGAAGATATTGAAGCACCTTTTGTTTCACCTACACCATTACCACAAACTGATCCAAACATAGAGTTTGATCATCCACACAGTCCTTCTAGTTTAGCACACTATCAGCAGCATCCACCTAATGAGCCACAATTTCAAAATATTCCACCAGCTCCTGCTAGAAAGTCTTCAAGGAACCCTACAAGGCTAGCATGGATGAAAGATTTTGTTACAAAAGGAACAACTGGTTCTGCTGCATTTTGCTCAAGACAACCTCAATATCCTTTGTTTGGTAAAGCAAATTTTGCTGGTCTCCCTGCTTCTCATATTGCATTTTTGGCAAATGTATTTGCTTATAGTGAACCTCATAGTTATAAACAGGCCATGACAGATAAAGGATGGGTGGAAGCCATGAACAAGGAGTTACAAGCTCTTGAGAAAAACAACATTTGGGAACTAACAACTCTTACAGCTGGTCATAAACCTATAACTTCAAAATGGGTGTTCAAAATCAAGTATTATCCTGATGGCTCTTTAGATAAGTTCAAGGCTAGACTTGTAGTCAGAGGTTTCAATCAAAAAGAAGGCCAAGACTATAAACACACCTTTTTACCAGTAGCAAAACTAGCAACTGTCAGTGTTCTAATAGCTTTAGCTACTGCTAAGGAATGGGATCTTCATTAGCTAGACATAAACAATGCCTTTTTACATGGTTACATTAATGAAGAAATTTACATGGTACCCCCAGAAGGATATACAAAGGCTGCTCCTAATCAAGTCTGCAAACTCAAAAGATCTCTTTATGGCCTTAAACAAGCCTCAAGACAATGGAACCAGGAGTTAACCAAGTTTTTGATTTCACTTGGGTATGTTCAGTCTAAGCATGATTACTCCTTTTTTGTGAAAAATACCAATGGGAAATTTACTGCAGTCTTAGTTTATGTGGATGATATGCTTATAACTGGTGATTGTCAACAAGAAGTTCTTTTCCTTAAACAAGCATTGCATCAAAAGTTCATTATTAAGGATCTTGGTCTAGCAAAGTATCTTCTGGGGATAGAGCTATGTAGAACATCAGCTGGAACCTATCTTAATCAGAGGAAGTACATACTTGATTTGTTGTCAGATACAGGCTTAACTGCAGCCAAACCAAAGGAATTTCCTCTTCCAACTCAATTGAAGTTATCACTCAATAAAGGAAATCCTTTAAAGGATCCTGGTTCTTATAGAAGACTAGTTGGCAGGCTTCTTTATTTGACTATGACCAGACCTGATATATCATATGCAGTCCAACACCTAAGCCATTTTGTTTCCTCTCTAAAAGACGTCCATATGCAGGCTGCTCTCCACCTTTTGAAGTATTTGAAAGGCACTGTTTCTAAAGGTCTTTTCTATCCCATTCAGTCTCACTTAAAACTCATTGGTTTCTTAGATGCTGACTGGGCATCCTGTATCATGACAAGGAGATCACTTACTAGTTGGTGCATCTTTATGGGCCATTCTTTGGTCTCTTGGAAAACCAAAAAGCAACCTACAGTATCCAGAAGTTCTACTGAAGCTGAATATAGAAGTATGGCTGCCACCACTTGTGAACTTCTATGGTTGAGTTACTTGTTAAAAGACCTAAACATTCCTACTCAGTGTCCTGTTACTCTCTTTTGTGACAACAAATCAGTACAACAAATTGCAGCTAATCCTTGTTATCATGATAGAACAAAACATTTGGACATTGACTGTCATTTTACTAGAGACAAGGTCCAAGATGGCTTCCTTCAAACAACTTACATTCCAACTCAATCTCAAACTACAGATATCATGACTAAAGCACTTGGAGCAATGCAGCATTCTTATCTTTCTTCTAAGTTGGGTCTTGCTGAGCCTCCAACTTAAAGGGGGGGTGAAGAACTAATAGTTTAGCAAAGTTTATTTTTTAGTTTTACAAGTTAGTAATAGTTCATGGGCTAGATTGTAACTATTTTGTATTTTAGTTAGAAAGTGGTTAGGGGATATCCCGCCACTATAAAACTCTGTATTTGTTCTTCATTTTCAATTAATCAAATTCACAATTCTCTCTCATTATTTCCACATCTCTGAAATTCTATAGTATTCCATAAGAATTTGTATAAAAACGTATCATCTGTTTGGTCGGTGCCCGTGTTCGGATCCTTAGATACATGTAACCAACATTCCGCCAAAATTAACTATTCGTTTTGACTTCACGGCATACGAGTTATTTCAGTTTTCTTTTCTCTTCCGTGAGTTTTTTTCCTTTGCCACGTTTCTTGGTTGACGACGGCCCAGGGGATTCGTATTGTTGAGGTTGTGGGGATTGTTGTTCAGAAAATTAGGGTTGGTATAGTTGTTGGGTTTGTTTGTATTCTTGTTAGGAGATTCGGGTTTATTAGAGTTATTTTTAAAGTTGAAATTAAACGAATAGTTGAAGTTGTTCGGGTGCAGCAATTTGGTTAAATTGGTAAATTAGTTTGGGATTTGATATGACGAACCAAATGGTAGAAGTTGGTTGGCATTTGAGGTAATAGAATTTGTGGAATTATGGTGTGTTTCGATTAGATAAAGATGAGAAATTTGATATATGATTTTGCAGGTTGGAGAGAATTTAAATTGATCCATATCGGGATTCATTTTTGTTAGACATTGGAGGTAGAAATAAAGAGAAATATTGTCGAGTGAAGTGTGTGTTAAAAGTTAGTGATTTAAAGGGTGATCATAAAATTTAAAAAGGTAAAAAAGCGGTTAAAGTAGTTTTTTTATTTTCCAAACTAGCCGTTGCTATATGTAAAAAAGAAAAAAAAATCAGATGACTTGACTAGTGCTGATGACTTGAATACTTTATTTCTCCGACTTATTGAAAATATAAGAAACCAATAACTCTTTGGAGCTTATCTTTTTTAGAATGGCTTGTTAGTTGTTAGTGGTTCAGGTCCAGGAGTGACATCCAATTGGGCAGTATGCTGTACCCTAAACCCGCATGTACTTCCTCCTATTCCGCCTGAAGGGGTAAAAGTCTCGGGTGGGACTCGAACTTGAGACCTCCCCTAACCAAACATCCCATTCTCAAGTCCTTAAGGAATCTTGATGGCCAACTGAGCTAGCCCAGTTGGTTTCTTTGGAACTTATCTATG
>BQNB010031815.1:0-53660 GCA_026074375.1 Tanacetum coccineum | reverse complement strand
TCCTCTTATTTATATATTTATAAGTATATTTTATACATTTATTTATATATATATATATATATATTTAAAAGGGTATAGTCAATCTTGATCAACTACAATAATTTGTTTCTTGGCGAATACGAATGTTCTTCTCTTGCACTTGATAGAGGAATGAGAAAGAAGAGATTAGATCACTTGAAACAAGATTAAACAATGTTAATGATCAAGATATTTAGTGAGAGAAAGAAGGTTTAGAAAGAGAAAGATAACAAAAAAATTCGTGCAAAGAGGTGTGTTTTTCAGTTAGGAATAATGCAGTATTTATAGGCAGAAAATCCCAACGGTCACTGGTGGCGGTCCCGGTAGTCCCAGATAAATCTGGGGGTCGCCCAGCCTATCAGGGGGCCGCCACTAGACAGACGCTCCCTTTTTTTCTTTTAGTGGGGAAGGTTAGATCTAGTGTGGAAGGTTTCATGTTGGGAGGAAAACCATATTTGAATTTTATGTTTAAATAAAACATTTCTTTTATTTAAAAAGTATTTTATATATATTTATTTTAGTAAAAATACTTTTGTGAAAATGTAATGGTTAAGAGAAAATATTTTCTTGATCACTAATTATGTTTAAATGATTTGTTTGTGCATACCTTAAGTGATTTACATTTGAAATTGAAATTTACGATTAATAACTTGTAAACGTTTATTTTTAACGTAAATGTTTTTATATTTTGTTATCTTCAAAACATCGAGAGGTCGAAAAATATAAATAACGTTTTTAGAATTTATTTGTATTAACAATCTCCCCCTTTTTGATAATGACAAATTATAAACTCATTTTATGTAAAAATAAAGTTTTCAAGTTATTAATGAGTTTTGATCTATTTTCCCCTTTTTGTCAAACTCAAAAAGGATTATCGTCGAGTTGTAGATAGAAAGAAATCGACGATGCCAAGACTCCCCCTTGATGTATACTCCCTCTCTATTGGGGAACCAAGGGATAGATCTTATGAGATTTTTGCTAAAAAACAAAGTGAGAAGTACAAGTGCAAGAAAACATTTCCAACTAGCAGCAATATAACAATCCATGCAAGTAAACCATAAAGTAGTTTCATTCATCACTTAAGAAACTCAAACAAGAAGCATAGATTGCAAGCAATACTAACAAAAATAAGATAGATTCATACTCTAACGGTATGAATTTTACAAGATAAAGTAAACAAACATAATATAAAGACACGTTGAAACATAAAGCTAAACTAGTTGATTCTTGAGATCTAGGAAATGCCGCAAGAAAAAGACGAATAAATGATTATTTGAAGAAATTAAACATACTAGAGTGTTTAATTATCGTAGGTTGAAAAGGGTGAGGTAGGTGGGACATGATTTGGTGGAGTGCGAGTTTAAGGTATAAGACGGGTGAGAAGAAATTGAATGAAGTTGGTCTCATTTCTCAAAGAGTGGAAATGATTTTGAGTGTATATGCAACAATGACAAAAGTTTGAGTAAAAATCAACTTGAGCATGAGTAGGAGGACGGATCAAGGGTGATTGTGGTGAAATTGGTGCATGAGTGTAGGCATTGGATGAGTTTTGAGTGTGCGAGTCAAGAATGGAGGAGATATTGTAAAGTTGGATAATCATTTGGTCTCTAAATGGATTGTGGAAGGGTGGTGAAGAAGATTAAGGATTGACTCTTGGATGAAGTAAAGGTGAAGCATTTTGAGAAGAAGGTGGAGATTTTGGTGTGGGTGTTGTGCGTCTCCAAACTTATCTTACTGAGATTCTAAGTTTCCTAGAGAAGTTTGAAGGAGGGTTTGAACAAGACATTGATAATGAAGGTGAGAGGGATATAGAAGATGAAGATGGTGATGGTGAAGTGAGTTGGTTGTTTAACTTAAATTATAGAAAAGATATGATAGAATGGGAAAGCATGGCTTTAGATAGAGAAAAGATGTAAGGGATAGTTTAGCTAAATAGGGAAATGCCAGCTTAAAGCTATAGGTAGGAGGGTCAAAGATACAAAAAAAGAGGTAAGACTGCAAAATTTCATTCCCTCCTGTTGGCGGTCCTATAAAGGGGTGGCGGTCCCATATATATTTAGGGGCTGCCTATGCTTTATGGGGACTGTTTTTTGGGAAAAACAAAATTTTCTAGTTTGTCCCGCTTTTAGCCTAGTGGTAGCAACATTTTCTAAATTTAAGATTCAACTAGTCCTAACTTAGAAATTTGACGAAATAGAGTTTCAAGGTTAAATATGCATCTTCTAAGTTCAATGTTCAAGAAACACTAACCAAGCAAATAATGATCAAATATGCATGGCATCTTTACATAGTCAAGAAATTCACATAATAATAATCTAAGAAGTTGTTAGATTATAAAATTGAAGAGATCACCCAAGGCACTTGTGATTGCCTTCTACAATTCTAGATCCTAATAAATAGATAAATGTCAAATTATAATGTATATAATAATATTAGTAAGAGTACTAATAAAAGATAGTAAATAATCTTTCAAGCATGTTCATTTCTTGTTTCCGTTCATCATGTCCTTTAGAGCCTTTTTGATTGATCTTAACCCTTTTCGGTGTTCATCTTAATGTTGAATTTGGTGGTTTATGATTTTGGTTTGGTATGAGTTCAAAGATTGACTTTCTTGGGGTAGGTTTTCAAAGACTCTAGGGATAAAATTTGACAAAGAGCTAATGAGTTGAGATGATGGAGTGTTAGCATGAGAAAATTCTTCATCATCAACATTTTCATCTAAGTGATGAGATGAGGATGAATGATTAAGAGCGGTGGAGGAAGAGCTAGGATTTGAGTCATGACATCTTTTTGTGCCATGATCCGATCGTGTCTTTCGCTCGTAGAGAGGAGCGAGAGGATGCATGACTCGATCATACAAGATGTATCGATCAATTGCTAACTCAGGAAAATTTGACACAACATGATTGAACAATCTAGTTAAAAGCATTCCATAGGGTAGGATGACCTTAGGTTTGTTTCAAATTGTTCCATTCATTTTAGAATGAAGAATGATAGATTATACTTTGTAGAGGTTTCGATGCAATAAAGCATATAACAAAGACACGCGAGGACATGATCCTGATGACCTCCTAGACAAAATACATTTTCACGAATGATTTCAACCCATGATTTCATATGATTTTGAATTTCGCGGGTTAAAATTTCATTTTCATTGACCACAACAGTTTTCTTATTACGAGTACGAGTTACTTGATCTTGTCGAGGAGTTTGAATGTGAGACTTAATGACGCTTGGTGCAGGAGGAATGGTTTTATAACGACCCTTTGACGGATTACTTATTGTCAAGTAGTCAAGTGACCACATGTCGGTGTATGAGACGTGGCTTTTAAACGGAATTTTTAAGATATGACTGAACTCTTCGACAGTGAGGGAAAACGACTTATTTTGAATGACAAAGTTGAAAACAAAGTGTCCTTCAGAATTATAGTCAAATGTAAGTTGGCTATAAAATTCAAGAACAAAGCGAGGAACAATTTGTTCGTTTATGGTCAACAAATATTCAAAACCAACTAACTCAAACTTGGCAATAAGATGACTTTAGTTTTCAAAATTTTGACTTACAACCCGACCCTCATGAAAGTATCGTTTTTTAAGACTTGCAATGGTTTTTTGTAATGGTTGATAAAATTCATTTGATATGATTAGAATGTAGTTGCGGGTATTTTGGTGATCTAGTTCGGTGATTCGAGGCATTCTTACCTAAAACAAAAACAACCAAGATCATGTTTTATTATCTTATACTTGTATTGTTATTTTGAACTCGTGCCTAGTGTGTGCCTATATGCAACATATGTGGAGTAACGATTAACTCGACCTAGAAATAAAACCTAATAGTTAACCCAACGCTCCTTAATTCAATTTTGCTCATCCAAACATGTCAAAAAATACATATGAATTATGTATCTCGAATTTTGTTCATGAGATCATTATGCATGTATGCAAAAACGTTTTTAGAGTGTATTAACAATGCATAAAAATAATTTTATTGTGTTCCTAACGTGAGTGATTTTGAGAATAAAATTGGTTTTATGTTTGAAAATAATTTTTGATAAACATACTAATATATGTAAATCTTATGTCTATGGGAAGCATATTAGTTATACATTGTATTCTAGTAGTTATAATTGTACATAATTACAATAAAAATGAAAATTCTACAATTTCAATTTTTGTATTCATCGTGAACCCCAGACACGAATTGAAAGAAAATACATGAAATGACTTACAATTGATGATCTTTATGATGTTAGGATTGATTATTAGTTTTGATTTGATCATCAATTTGTGTTTTAGTAGTTGAATTTAAGGTTTGGTGGTTTTGGGTTATATTTGTCGCTGCAGCAATAGGGAAGAGGGAGTGTTTGTTTTTGTGTTTTAAAAATTTTATCTGCAGACATATGGTTCGACGGTGGCGGTCCCATATCGATATTAGGGCCGCCCGATTTAATTTGGGGGCCGCCTGAGATATGGGGGCCGCCCTCAGTTAAGGGTTTTGGACTTAAATTTTAACAAAACTTTACGCAGAGGAGTGACGTTTTAATTTGCGTTTCGCGAATTAAAAATGTCTAACTAGCTTTGGATGAAGTAGTTAAATTGTCACGACACGGAATGGATCATGGACTAGAATCGAGACAGAAGAAATGAGAAAAGATTTATGAAATGTGTTCCATCATTCCTAAACCAAGACGTAGATAGTTAAATGATTCACGTTTGAGGGGTTTAGTAAGAATGTCAGCGATATTGTCGACGGGCGGCACTTTTTCAATGGATATATGTCCTTTCTGGACATTATCACGAAGAAAGTGGTGACGTATTTCGATGTGTTTAGTACGAGAGTGTTGCACTGGGTTTTTGCTAAGGTCAATTGCGCCTTTATTGTCGCACAGATCGGGACGTCGTCGATATACGTCTCGAGTCAACGTCGTAGTCGATGTCACCCCGCCGACAATGGCAGAAACTTCAAGGATTGCAAGCATAATGATCAAATCATAACACAAGATAAAGATCGAGAAAACTACATTGCCATAAACTCCAAAGTGCTATAAAGACCATCAACGTTGAACAAACTCAAGTGATGTCCCCAAATCGCAACTAAATCCATAAATCTCTTACAATTTATTCAAAAGCCCCACACAGGTGACCATAATCCAACTTTATTCCAAAACAAGGCCCAGATAAACTAAAAATCAAACAACAAGCAAGCAAGACTTCAAAACCAACTTCGCACAACAAGAACTTTCTAAGACTGCTAGACAATCACCAGAACTACTCTTTCTTCACTGATCACTTCACCTATAAAATGAACCCGAAACGTCAATAATAATATTGGTGAGCTCGTAGGTTTGAAGAAACCCAAAAGTTGTGCCAATATTTCAAACAGTGGACAATAAGAGCAATATACAGGAATATATGCAAACAACCTAGCATCACAACCGCTAATCAATAACCATATTCACTTACGCACCTAAAGGGCCTACCATTGGAGCACTAAAATTAGGGCAGGACCACACACAAGACCTGTAAGCGTACCCAGAGGCCGCTCCAATAATCACACAAATCTAGTAGGCACGTACCATCCGTCCAATAATCTCCACATACACTAGGTAGCGTACCCTACCCGATCCAAACAATCATGCACACATAAATATTCTACAGAGAGCATCATAAGCAAATAAACTTATTCCCTAAAACAAAACACATTTCGCACAGATCAATTTAAAAGCATTTCAAAATACATTGAGTATCATTTCCCCCCAACAGGACAAACCAGTAAAAAGTGGGGCTAATAACGAAACTCACCTCCAAGCAAGTCTTTAAGCAACCAAAATCTCCAATCACACAAGCAAATGCAACGACGCCGCGCTACACGACCTAGTCCATTATAATGTCCCAATTCAAATCATCCATTCGCTAATAACAATCTTCACTCTTTGATGCATAGCAGTTTAGAACGTCGTTGTACAATTTACCCGAAAACAATTTAGTGGTATGATGGTTGAAACTTAAACATCCACAAATCATATCAATCTCATTCCCCGATAATACATACTTATACTATTTAAAGAAAATAGATAAGTAATATAAATAAATATTTATAATTATTAATTATAAATATATCTCGACAAGTCTATTCGGTACACCTTAGTCACTTCAAAATCAACCATATAAACGGTGAAAAATAAACGTTAACATCATAATAAACACTCTTAGAGAAGGTTCAAAAAATTATATTTTTTGTCTTTTAGTGAATTTATTAAATAATTAAAATAATTCAATATTATTTTATATTACAATTAAAAAATACAAGTTTTAAGAAATTTTCTAAGTATAAACTTTTTAGTTACGAAATGTCGACATGACATCCTTACGTTTTATCACAACTTTTTCCAAGGTTTCAAACCTTATTTTTAAATTTTTCACAAATTCGACACTTTTCGACAAAATTCCAAAATCTCAATCGTAACGGGCTTACCAACAAGTTTTTCCAAAAATATCGTTCAATATCACTTCGTAAATACATTTTCACTTTCAAAAGTCCATCAAAACTCTCATAACTACTACATATTACTTATTGGGCCTTAAGGCCCAACAAGGGTCTATTAGGATATATATACGTCCAAAATACTATTTAAGTCCAAAACCAAGGTCCATTTACATATATAAGTATATACTTATATGTATAAATAATCTGGACCACAATAAGCCCTCCCATTAAGCCGCGGCTCAAATAGACTTATTGGGCCGTGAGTCCATAAAATCTAAAATACGTATATTAAGCTTTAAAATAAGCTATTAAGCTACGTATGGCTTTTGGTTACTACCATAAGCCTAAAAAATAGTCCACAACATACGCCATAACACAAATATAATCAAAATCACTTTTCTAGTGATTTTGAGAATCCATTTACGTGCCTATAACCCAAAAACCAAGAAATGCTTTAAGGACTAAGCCCAAATAAGCCATACAAAACTACAAGAAAAGAATAAGCCATCTCTATCATCAAATATTATTCAACCATCAATGACCACGACATCAAATTTACAAAGAACTCTCATTTTTTCTTTTCTTTTTACACGAACCAAACACACCCCTTTTTCTTTCGTTTGCTTCCAAAAATCAATTTACACATGATCAACTTGTACACTAACATCATGCACAAATATTAACCCCAAAAGGAGAAATGAAATTAAATTTGAAAACTTACAAAAAATCTTAAATCTATAGATTTTCGACTCAACCGAACAACCCCAAACGGTGTTTAAAAAAATTAATAACCCCAAATACTAGAATCAACCCAAATATTTATGTCTCATGTTGTCTTGAACAAACGTCAAAAATTAAAAGTGTGTGGGTTGTAGTGCGGAACAACACAAGAGAGAAGGGAGAGGATATTTTTTTGATTTTGAAAATGAACTGTGTGTAAAAATCAGGATAAGGAAAACATCTTATGAACAATTTGAACAAGATTAGCTAAAATTAAGCCACCTTGTCTCCCTAGTCTTCTTTTGACCAGCCATGATATCCCATGGTCTCGGGCCTTATTTGTCATGTCGGATCACTTAAATACTCATAAAACTCAACCGAAAATTTACCCGCACCAAGTTTAATTAGCATTTTATTCACTTTAAAAAATACTTTTCCATTAACCTAGAGTATTACATGACATATTTTATACTTTGAGACACCAATACCCTTCAAAACTCACTTGGACATTAGACGACAAATTGTCAAACTAGTTTTTCGGCATTTCTCAAATAATTCATCGGGTTCAAACCACCCGGAATCATCATAACCCAATATACCTTCCAAAAGGGATTATTTAATCCACAATAAAACCACTATTCAACACAATCCCATAAAATCACCACTGTTCGAACATCACGTACACAAAATCTGAATAAACTAACAAAATCAAATCAGTCAAAGGACTATAATGAAATATCATAACACAAAAAAGGCAAAGGTTTTAACATTTCCCCCCTTAAAAGAAAATTCGACCCCAAATTCAAATCTACACATCACTAAACAAATGCGGGATACTTTCCAACTTCATCTGAACCTTTCTCCACGTTCCCACGTAATTCAGGCCACTTTTGAATTCACCGAACCTTGACGATGGCAATCCTACTATCTTCAACTTCTTAAACCTCTTACCAACATTTACCACAAGGCCATCCACAAGAAATAACTTAGCAGACAACACGAATACTCATCTCACAGGCTCTAAAGGCACTTGCAGTGTTGGATCAGCCAAACACTTTTTAAGGTTCGACACGTGAAATGTGTCATGAACACCATTCAATTCCTCAGGCAAATCTAATCGATAGGCCACATGGCCTACTTTCTGAATAATCTTAAACGGTCTAACAAACCTAGGTGCTAACTTTCCCTTCTTCCCAACGCGTACTACACCCTTCTATGGCAACACTTTGAACAAGACATAGTCACCTACACTAAACTCTAGAGGCTTCCTCCTCTTATCAACATAACTTTTCTGACTATCACGCGCAACCTTAAGTCTATCCTTAATCTATGAGATATTCTCAGTAGTCTCTTGCACTAACTCAGGTCCTATCAACTGACCTTCTCCAACCTCAGCCCACATAATTGGCGAACGACACTTTCTAACATACAATGCCTCAAACGGAGCACATCTAACACTAGAATGATAACTATTGTTATATGAAAACTCAACCATCGAAAGATGAACATCCCAACTTCATCTGAAGTCCAGGATGCACGCTCTAAGAATGTCTTACAAAGTCTTAATAGTACGCTCACTCTGACCATCGGTTAGAGGGTGATAAGCCATACTCATATCTAAATGAGTCCCTAATGCCTCTTGCATTGACTACCAAAAGCTCAATGTGAAACAACTATCATGATCCGATCTAATCGAGATCGGCATACCATGTCTAGCAACTATCTCATTCAAATACAATCTAGCCAACCATTCCATCTTATAATCCTCATGCATAGGTAGAAAATGAGCAGACTTAGTCAATCGGTCCATAATGACCCAGATTGTGTCATGCCCACTACTAGTCTTAGGCAACTTAGTCACAAAATCCATAGCTATCCCTTCCCATTTCCATACGAGAATCTCAGGTTGTTGGAGCAAGCCAGATGGCCTTTGATGCTCAGCCTTAACCTTCAAACAAGTTAAACACTTACTAACATACTCAGCTATATCCTTTTTCATTCCAGGCCACCAATACCTATCTCTTAAATCATAATACATCTTATCAGCTCCTGGGTGTACATCCATTATCAGGGTTCTCACCTCACCCTTCAAAGGTACCCATATTCGATCTAGGTAGTACAAAGTTCCATCACTTCTCTGTTCTATCATCTCATCTAAACCTTTCTGCAATACTGCAAACTCATCCACAACCTCCTTCTGAGCCGCCAATATCCTATCCTTGATACTCGACTGAAGGATCATATTCATAGCTCTAACTCTCTTAGGCTTTACTCTTTCCTTCCTACTTAGGGCATCAGCCACCACATTCGCCTTACCAGGATGGTAGCAAATTTCACAGTCATAATCACTAAACAACTCTATTCAGCAACGCTATTCAACTCTTTCTGACTAAAGATATGCTGAAGACTCTTATGGTCCATATAGATGACACTCTTTGTCCTATATAGATAATGTCTCCAGATCTTAAGTGCAAACACAACCGCACCCAACTCTAAATCATAGGTAGTATAATTCTACTCATGAATTTTCAATTGCCTAGACGCATAGGCTATCACTTTACCTCTTTGCATTAACACACATCCTAGTCCTATCCTGGACTCATCACAATATACCACAAAGTCTTTCGGTCCATCAGGGAGAGCTAGAAGAGGCGCATTACATAACTTATCCTTCAAGGTCTAAAATGTCAATTCCTGTTCCTCACCCCAATCGAAAGTCTTACTCTTCCGAGTCAAGATAGTAAGAGACTTAGCTATCTTAGAGAAGTTCTTAATGAACCTACGGTAATACCCAGCCAATCCTAAGAACGAACAAACCTTAGTCGGAGTTCTAGGGGCTTTCCAATTCTTAATAGCTTTAATCTTACATGAATTCCATTACCATTTATCACATGCCCAAGAAACTGCACTTCTCTTAGCCAGAATTCACACTTAGAAAACTTAGCATACAGTTTATCCTTTTTGAGCAGTTCTAAGACTAACATTAAATGTTCTACATGCTCCTTTTGAGTCTTAGATTAAATTAAGATATAGTCTATAAACACTATCATAAACTTATCAAGATACGGCCTACAAACTCTATTCATCAAATCCATAAATATTGCTGGTGCATTAGTCAGACCAAAGGGCATTACAGTGAACTCGAAATGTCCATAACGAGTTCTAAACGCAGTATTTGGATAATGGTATCCAGACCTAAGATCTATCTTCGAGAAAAACTGCGACCCTTGTAGTTGATCAAATAGATCATCAATTCTAGGAAGTGGATAACGATTCTTAACAGTCAACTTGTTCAATTCTTTATAATCAATGCACATCCTAAAAGAACCATCATTTTTCTTAACAAACAATATTGGCGCTCCCCAAGGCGACAAACTTGGTCGAATGAAACCTTTGTCTTGGAGTTCCTTGAGTTGTCTAGACAACTCCTCCAATTCAGAAGGTGCCAAACGATAGGGAGATTTAGCTATCGACGTTGCTCCAGGGATTAACTCAATTCGAAACTTAATTTCTCGAATAGGCGGTAATCCAGATAGATCATCCGAGAATACCTCAAGAAAATCTCTAACCACAACAATATCTTCTTGTTTCTTATCACTAGCCTTAGCACTCATCAACAATCTCGCTTTCTCTTCCGGTCTCTCTCCTAATACTCTAAGCACTTTGCCATCCGGTAGTGGTATCCTCACTACCTTCTCATGGCAAAAAATTTTAGCCTTATAATTAGACAACCAGTCCATACCTATAATCACATCAAAACTCCCATGCCAAAAAGGTATCAAATCGATGTCAAAGACATGACCCTCAATTTCTAGTTTACAACCCTTAATAACCTTATTAATCTCTACTAGCTGCCCGCTAGCTATCTCAATCTCATATCTGAAACCTAAGTTGTTAGGCTCTAAGCCTAACAGAGGTATAAAAGTAGTAGAAACAAAACTATAGTCGGCACCAGAGTTAAATAAGGTAGTGGCAAAATGATTGTTCAAAGTAAATGTACCCATCACAATGTTTGGGTCCTGGCGAGCTTCCTCTGCTCCCAACAAGAATCTCACAAAAACAGTTACCGCGTAACCGGTAAAATTTTCGAAACATATTTTAAATAATAAATCATATTTATTATTTCATACCTCATGTACAAATTTATTTTTAACTTATTTGACTTGAAAACAAGAAGATGTATGTTATTCATAAGTTGACTTATCAAAAACGACTCGCTAAATCACGTTTTCACGACTCGTACTCTAAAGCAATTTGATGCAAAACGACATTCCGGACAACTTTTTAGTTTTACCCGAGAATTGAAAACGAACAGAAAATGACTAAAATACCCTAACAAAATTTTGAAAGCCGCTCGCAACGCGTACTGACACAAAAATAAATAAATTTATATTTAATTATCACTCTTTATAAAATAAAAATATTTAATAAATTATTTAACATTTTATTTCAAGAACGTTTATTAAAAACGCGAAGATTTAAGTTAAAGTTTATTTTACGGATAAAGTTTATCCGTGATACACAAATAAATAATAAACATTTTAAATAAATGTTATAAAACATTTATGCAATAATAGTCGAGTGAATACTCAATTTCATGGAAAAATTATTTGGAACGCAATGGCGCAAGTTTCGTGTTTTGAATCGTCCATTAAGTGGCTTAAACGAGTCCCTAACCATTATCTCATGAAAATTTCACTTTTAGTCCCTGTGAGAATATTTATAATTTCAACCCTAAACTATGATGAGCTTGCCATTTTTTATAAACTTTATTGTATAAATATATAAAGTTTTAGGGTTTCACTTCATTTATATGATAACCCTAGCCACTCCATCTCCCCTCCTCCATCTTTCCGGCGCCACTCCGACGGGTTTCTAGCCACCAACCACCTCTACGCCATCAACCACCACGATCACCCCACCTGCATCACCATGGTCATCCCTGCCTCCATCTCTATTACCCCCGCTGCCACACCGACACCACATCATCACCTCACCACCGCTCACCACTTCCACCAGTCGCTCATCATCACCATCACCAACGCCACACCACCATCATTTCGTCACCCTCACCCCCACCTCGCCACAGCCAACACCAATGCCACACCACCTCCTCAGCACCGCCACCGCGGTTGCACCACAGCGGGTGCGTTTGGCTATAGTAACACCCAAAGTGTGTGTTTGTTTATGTGGTTAACACCACATACAGTGGTTTTGTTTTGCAACACCATCGGGGTGTTTGGTTTTTCTTAAAACACTCGTATAGGGCGCGTTTAGTTTTATAAAACGACCACAACGGTGCATTTGGATCTAGGTTCACCTTCATAGGGTGCGTTTGGTTTTATAAAACGACCACAAGGGTGCGTTTCGATCTGGGTTCGCCTTCATAGGATGCGTTTGGTTGTTAAAGGACCACAAGGGTGCGTTTGGATATGGGTTTAGCACCAAGGGTGCGTTTGGCTGTGCAGAAAAGTACTAAGGGTGTGTTTGGTGGTGCAGAAAAGCACTAAGGGTGTGTTTGGTTGTGCAGGAACGCACTAAGGGTGTGTTTGGTTGTGTAGGAACGCACTAAGGGTGCATTTGGTTGTGCAGAAACGCAATAAGGGTGTGTTTGGTTTAATGGCGACCACATAAGGGTGCGTTTGGTTTTAGCACCAAGGGTGCGTTTGGTTTAAGCAATAACTCTTAGAGCGTGTACGATGGTATAATCGACTAATAAATCATATTACAATATTTAGAATCAAAATCGGATCTAAATGATGGTTTTAATGGTTAAATAAAATGCGTTATTGATTGATTTTCGTGGGTGTCTAGTTTTGCGTTTAACAACCATTTAGGTGTGTTTAGTTTTGCTTAGTTTTATTACTTGTTGGTCTCGTTTAGATATATATTGAAACACGGGTATTTTGCAACACGGATAGATTGAAAAAGGGAAAACTTTGAGATTTGTAAAATATGGGAAATGTCGTATAAACGAATAAGTCATGCCGGGATTTCTATAAAATTTCTATACTTAGTAATTTTTACTATACTTTCTATTATTTTAGAAACCCGATAAAAGGGCGAAGTTATATAGTCTTTAAGCTTATTAATTCGTAATTATACGATAACGGTAACCCGATGGTTAAACGAAAACTATACTTTTACAAACGAGACAACTATTTTAACTAAAACCCGTCAAGGAAACAATATACTAAATTATAAAATATTATTTTATAATTCCCGACTAGAAGATAAAATCATAACTTTTGTAAAGACTTTAAAAACATCGTTTATATGATTCGTAACTTTAAAACATGCGTTTACTGTTATACGAGAACTGTTATTAATTAAAGTGGTGATTTCCGAACACGTGTCGAAATATTTTGTTCAACTATTTTCTCACGTTTCTTATATAATACTTGCAAAGTATTATATACCCCGATTATTTATTGACTGTTTGTCTTTGTTATATGATTCACCATATGAATTATATACATGTTTAATTTACATATGTAATATATATACGGAATATATTACATACTTTGTTATATAATTCACCATATGAATTATATATACTTTTGACTTATTCTATTTAACCAACCACCAAACTATTACAACTTGAAATCTAAGTCTTTTATCAACGTGACGCGTTGATGTAACTATCCATCGGAAAACCCAAATACATTATCCTAGGCTAGCGGGTCTTAGCCGTTAAGATAAACCGCAACTTCTTGGTCGAGCCGTTCTGATTTCCGTTTGTGTTGTGCTTCATATGTGCATTTCTGCCAATCGTTCTACAACATCGAGGTGAGTTTATAGCCCCATGTTTTACTTGTTTTACATATATTTTTGGGGTGAGAACATGCTTGTTTGCAAATGCATTTACATGGTTGATTACAAATTGGTTTACACACTCATTTACATAGCTCGCTACGAGATACATTACTTGACTTCATTTTTGGTCACAAATACATACTTTACTTTTGAAATGATTACGGATTAGCTTAAGCGGATTGAACGGATAACTACAAGTAAATGCCCGGGTGTTCTTGGAGGGGACACCTGCGAGGGGTACATATTCATTGCTGCTCGGATGTTCTTGGAGGGGATACCTGTAAGGGGTACATATTCATTACTGCTCGGGTGTTCTTGGAGGGGACACCTGCGATGGGTACATATGGTTTTCATTACTGCCCGGGTGTTCTTGGAGGGGACACCTACGATGGGTACATAGTGCATCGGTTTCATGAACTTAGAGTAATCGTAATCACTCATTGGGCAATACATACTTGAAACATTTCGTGATGGTTTTAATTATCATGCATACTTTGAATAATTGCGGTCCAACTTTCATACGTACAATTTTTGGAAATTATTATAAGGATTGAAATGGTCATGCATACTTTATAAATCTTTTGATTTCAACGTTTATACTTAAAAAATCTATGAACTCACCAACTTTATGTTGACACTTTTAAGCATGTTTTTCTCATGTGAATTAGATGCTTGGCTTACTTGATATGCATTGGAGTCTAAATTGACAAGATTTCATTCATGGATTTCTACTTACATACAAATGATCAGATCTCGTTGTATTGCTTTCAAGCTTTTCATTGTGATGCAATTATGGGACAAATGTTATACCAATTTCAAGAAAATCAACGAGATTACCTTTTAAACGACACATTTAGAGGTCGTTCTCTTGTATCTTGTGATGTTGTATTATGAAGTAACACTCCCAGACATATTTCCGCTGCGACACATTTTTGGGGGTGTTACAGATTGGTATCAGAGCCAGGTTATAGAGAACTAGGTTGCATGGGTTACCTAGACTATAACTGTTTTCACAAACATTGCATCACATCAAACATTTTCAAAGTGCATACACACTACTTGCTTACCTGCTTACATTACTTGTTACATTAAGTGCTTACATGACATACATATATATAATATATATGCTTGCATTCCTTTTGCGTATATCGTACGTTTATTTATATAAGAGTTAATTATATAAATAACTAGAACATTTCTTAAGACATTGTGAGTTGCACAATGGTCTCATTTATACCTCAAACATTGTGAGCTACACAATGGTCTCATTTTACTTCTTAGACATTATGAGTTGCACAATGGTCTCACTTCGTTCTCAGACATTGTAAGTTAAACAATGGCCTCATTTTACTTCTTAGACATTGTGAGTTGCACAATGGTCTCACTTCGTTCTCAGACAGTGTAAGTTAAACAATGGTCTCTAAGAATATTTTTTTATAACTTTATACAATATCGTATTACACGAAAGCCGTCATAGTTTTGTTTACATGGAATTATGTATGAATCTAAGTATTACAAGTCTTGTATGGGCGGGACTTGTAATATAAGGATTGATATGATAATTGCTATGTTAACAAAACCCGTCACAGTTCTGTTTACATGGGATTATGCATGAATCTAAGTATTACAAGTCTTGTATGGGCGGGACTTGTAATAGGGGGATTGATGTGATAATTGCTATGTTAACAAAACCCGTCACAGTTCTGTTTACATGGGATTATGCATGAATCTAAGTATTACAAGTCTTGTATGGGCGGGACTTGTAATAGGAGGATTGATAAAACTTAAAGTCATTCCATGACATACTAACAGCAACTTCCCGGCTTAGCGTGCGGATATGAGAGTTCCACCACGTTAAAGCCTTACCCATAAATGAACCAGCAATGTATTTCACTTTTTGGTCATTTACTACAACCACTCATATCCTGTAAAACATTCTCTATTTTTCAATCCACAGGACCTCCCTTTCCATCATATTCCTTAGGTTACAAAGTCTAGAAAACTCTTATTTGAAACAACATACCACAGTTGCCATTTATAACAACATTCCCCACGTTCTCCTGAACGTTCTCATTAACCACATTACCATTCTAATTTCCAACATTTCCTCAGTTACCAACCTAAGCCAACATGGAGAGTAAGAGGTTCTGCAATTGCTGGGAAATGATCGTTGAAAAGTCGGATGCACCCTCATTAGCTCCCTTTACATTCCCATTGACTCCCTCTACACCCCCATTAGCTCCCAAACCCTGGTCATTTCCTTGACATTCAAATCATCAAACTCGATCATCATTACTTCCCTATGTCTTCTTCCCTTCACCTCTTTACTAACCTGTTCCACCATTCCCCCTCAAATGATTTGGCAGCAGGCCGGTCAGTACTTCGGGTCATCACCCTTGGAGGCATTATCCACACGAGGGTAAACATGGGCAACGTTAGGTAAGTGGGAAGACTCGCATATATATAGAATATCTTACTATAATATACAAATATACACATAACACCACCCTACGGTGTCAACATCGATTTGTGTGAACAACATTATCAAGTATGAGTGAGTTGTGATACGCTTATAACTACGTTGGCCACCGTACTTATATTCGCATCATTTCCCAGTCATATTCAATATTGAGCCCACCCATTTCAATGACTGACATAACTAAGGCACCAAACCATGAACACACGAAGGCACAAAAAGTGAAACACGCCCACATAGAAAAAAAAAAAAATCCTATACGCAACTAAACGCGAATCTTTAGGTTATAGTCTAAGCCAAACCACCGAGTTCTTTATACTTTGGCTCTAATAACCTATCTGTCACACCCTGACATCGGGAGGAATCAAAAAAATAATACTCGGGAATGCAAAATAATGATCAATCATAAAAACAAAGATACTAATAGAGAAAACTACATTGCATAAACTCCAAGTGCTATGAAGACGTCAACTTTGAAACAAACTCATGTGGATGTCCCAAATTGAAAAAATTCCACAATCTCTTACAATTATTCAAATTGCACACACAGGGAGATCTTTAATCCAAACTTATTCCAAAACATTTTGAAATTAAAATCAAACAACATGCAAGCAGACTTCAACGAAAGTTCCACACGGATTCTTCTAGTTGCTTATTAATCACCGCAAAAACTCTTTCTTTCATTCACCTGAAATATGATACTCGAAAACGTCAACATTAAAATGTTGGTGAGCTCGCTAGGGTTTGACTTAAACCCAAGTGTGCCAATTATTTCAATAGTGGGACAATAGCTGTATATGACTGTGTAATTATGATAAAAACTTTAGCTTCAACGCTAATAGATAACCATATACTCACTTTACGCAACTAAAGGGCCTACCAAACTGGAGCACTAAATTTAGGGCAGTAACCACTACAAACCTGGGCTAGCGCCCATACCCATCGCGCTAATAATCACACAAATACTGGGTAGGGGTACCAATCCGATCCAATAATCTCACAACACTGGGTAGGCATACCCATCCGATCCAAACAATCATGCATCACATAATTTCAGCATAGCGATCATATGCACATATCTTGCCCAAAACAAAAACACCATTCGCCACAGATCAATTCAAAAAAACATTTCTCAAAACACATTTGAGTTTTCTTTTTCCCCCACGGAAAAATAGTAGAAAAATGGGCTACGAGAAACTCACCTCAAGCAAGTCTTTAGCAACCAAATCTCAATCACACAAGCAAATGAAACGACGTCCGCACACGACCTAGTCCAGTGAATGTCACAATTTAATCACCCAATTCCCAAAAACAAATATTCACGTTTGATGCATTGAGTTTTAGCGCGTTGTACAATTACCAAAACAATTTAGTGGGTGATGATGACTAAATCCCACATTCATAACAGTTCATTCTGATAATTATAATTATACTTTTTAGCGTAAATAGTTAGTAATATAATAAAATTTATAATTATTAATTATAAATATATCTCGACAAGTCCGTTTCGGTACACCTTAGTCACTTCAAAATATCTTTATAGATTGAAAATAATGTTTACTATTAATATTAACTTTTTAGAAAAGTTTCGAGGAAAATTATATTTTTCGTCTTTTAGTGAATTATTTAAAATAAATAAAATAAAAAATAATTAAATATTATTTTATTATTTAAAATCAAAAATCATGTTTTAAGAAATTTTCTAAGTATAAACTTTTTACGAAATTTCGACATGACTCGTACGTTTATACAACGTTTCCAAGGTTTCAAACCTTATTTTCAACATTTTTCACAAATTCGACACTTTTCGACACCCCCCCCCCCCCCCCCCCCCCCCCCCCCCCCCCCCCCCCCCCCCCCCCCTACCCCCCAAGTTCCAAAATCTCAATCGTTAACGATAGCACAACAAAGTTCTGTGCCGCCCTCTCACCAAAATATCGTTCAAATATAAACCTCAGCTAAACTCTCCTTCGAGCCGAAATGGCTCCACTCCACATCCCTCACCCGCTCCTATCCATCTTAGTGTTCTGCATGAATCCTGAGAGCGAACATCAGAACGGTAGACAATTAGTATGCTACTGTATTAGATGGTGTGTCTTAAGCGTGTCATTCTAACCACTAACTCATTGAAAAGTGATGTGCTTCCTTATTAAGAGAATGCATTCTATAATCTAGAATCTCTACATTTATTGTACTGTATTTGTAAGTTTGCGCATAATCACAAATCGTAGGGACCTAAACTTGGGGAAACTTTGTGCTACATTAGGAAGGAATTACAAGAGACCCCCCTTGCACTAAGACGTTCTGACCATGAATATTTATCACAGCATGTTGAGTCTCAGCTCTAGTGTCTATAGTATGATCAGAAGAAGTGAACAGTTAATGTTAGTCACTTACATGACGCCTATCTTCCGTGAGGAGGTGATCACAAAGGGTTCGACTTCTCGCGAAGTAGCTGCGCCTCCTTACTATACGTCCGACCATATCCTACACTCCAAGACCATAGAGAGGGCAGTGTGACGAACATCCATTAAGTTAGGACGCGCGAGTCATGCTCTGAGAGCGAGCAAGCGATCGACACCCGTGTGTGTAATATATGGTAGAAACTCCAATATAGAACTGACTAATGTTTGCAGACCCAGACGTCGTTCTAGTGAAGACTCCTCAAAATAGGAACGTCCTATTATCTCTCAGACTGTCTTAATAACCATATATGTTCTTTTAAGTTTATACAGAATATCGCTGCTCTAGTGGCGCTAACGCAATTTATGCACAATTGTGACTCTATATGTTTTGACAGTAAGTTCTAACATTTATCATCCTAGATAACACCAACATTATATACTATCAACTTAAAGAGATCACTCCTGGGTCATAAATATTCGTAGTTGCAGTTTTGAGTAATATGATCTCAGTTCCGCTCTGTTGCAATCATCTAAGGCACTCAAAGGACTGCTCAAGAATAATCGCTCTGTCTCACTCTCGCACACACCCCCCCTCAAGATCGTCAGCCACTTCAAGACTCAATAACATAACTCTATCATATGCATCCCTATACGACTCTCAATTCTATTATTCAGCCCATCAACAACACCAGAATCAAAACTTCAATACAGTATCCGCGTATCATATTTTTCCTCTCTTCCTTTCT
This sequence comes from Tanacetum coccineum, assembly GCA_026074375.1. Classification (NCBI taxonomy): domain Eukaryota; kingdom Viridiplantae; phylum Streptophyta; class Magnoliopsida; order Asterales; family Asteraceae; genus Tanacetum; species Tanacetum coccineum. The sequence continues at coordinate 33,992 of BQNB010031815.1, read as the reverse complement.
TACACGAACCAACCACACCTTCTCCATGCTTTACCTCTACGATGCCGCAAGAGTCAACTGTCAAGTTGCACCCATCCCCTTATATCTACATATCGCTGTATCACTACTTGTGTTACAGATTATCTAATCTTCTAAGTATTCTTCTGACTACATATTGGGTCTTAAGGCCCAACAAGGGTTCATTAGGACATATATAAGTCCAAAATATTATTTAAGTCCAAAATCAAGGTCCATTTACATATATAAGTACATACTTATATGTAGAAATAATCCGGACCACAATAAGCCCTCCTATTAAGCCGCGGCTCAAATAGACTTATTTGGCCGTGAGTCCATAAACTCCAAAATACGTATATTAAGCTTTAAATAAGATATTAAGCTACGTATCGCTTTTGGTTACTACAATAAGCCTTAAAAATAGTCCACAACATACACCATAACACAAAAATAATCAAAATCACTTTTCTAGTGATTTTAGGAATCCATTCGTGGCCTATAAGCCCAAATAAGCCAAGAAATACCTTAAAAATAAGCCTGAATGAGCCGTACAAGCTACTATAAAAAATAAGCATTTTAGCATCATATATTATTCAGCCATCACAACCAGACATCAAAACTACAAAACCCCTCTTTTTCCTTTTCTTTTTACACGAACCAAACACCCCCTTTTTCTTTCGTTTCGCTTCCAAAAGTCAATTTTCATAACGATCAACTTGTACAACTAACATCTATGCATCAAATTAAACCCAAAAGGGCAAACGAAATTTAAACTTGAAAACTTACAAGAAAATATTCAAATTTGTAGATTTCGACACAAACCGGACAACCCAAACATTGTTTAAATGAATAACCAAATACTAGAATCAACCACAAATATTTATATCTTCATGTTTTCTTGATCAAACTTCAAAAATTATAAGAGTGTGTGTGTTGTAGGTGCGGACAAACACAAGAGAGAAGGGAGAGGATATTTTTTTGATTTTGAAAATGAACTATGTGTAAAAATAAGGATAAGGAAAGCATCTTATGTACAATTTGGACAAGGTTAGCTAAAATTAAGTCACCTTGTCTCCCTAGTCTTCTTTTGACCGGTCATGGTATCCCATGGGGTCTCCGGCCTTTTTTTTCGTGTCGGGATCACTTAAATACTCGTAAAACTTAACCGTAAAATTTATCCCATAGTTAATTAGCATTTTTATTCACTTTAAAAATACTTTTCCATTAACCTAGAGTATTTACACAACATATTTTCACTTTACACCCTTCAAAACTCATTTGAACATTAACGGACGTGTCAGACTCGTTTTTCGGCATTTCTCAAAATTCACGGGTCAAACCACCCGGAATACACATAACACAATAATACCTTTCAAAAAGGATTATTAATCACAATAAACCACAATTGATCACATATCTTATAAAATGACCACCGTCAACACGGTACAAAAATCTGAATAAACTGACAAAAGTCAAATAGTCAAAGGACTATAAATGAAATATTCAAAACACAAAAAGGGCAAAGGTTACATAATTTAATATCTTATAGCTAGTTTTCTAAAGCCTAACGCGCACACCATTAACTAGAAGCAATAATAAAAGGGATAATTGCAATCATAAGCAAACACAATTTAGATTTAGCCAAGCATGTTAATTAAAAGCGAAAAATAATTATTCAAACAACACATAGACATATCGAATGATTAAAAGGGATAAAGAACTTTACTTCAATTAAACATGATGTTATGATGAGTACACAAGGGTTAAGAAACCTTAAAAATGACCTAAGTGCCTGCTCCATGGCTTACTTACGACTTCTATTTGTTTCTCTAAAGTTTTCAACACTAAACCTAAAAAACAAGGGTTCTATCTATAGAGTTTAAGTCGTGACGTCGTCCTATACAAATCGTGACGTCGTCAACCTGCAGAATCTTCTATGGGCTTCTCAGTGTCGGCTACTGTGACGTCGTCACCAAAATCTGTGACGTCGTCCCTTTGATACTTTGACGTCGTCAGAAGAAATTTTGACGACGTCTCCACGCACTGTGAGACTTCTCTTGATCAAATTCGTGTAGAGTTGCAATCTTGTCCTGTTTCTTCCTAAATTGAGCCCGAGTCACGTGTATTCCCTCCAAATGCCTTCCAAATGCTAAAACAAAAAAAAAACGATTAAGCATAATAAATGATGATATTTGCATGATTTAGGGGGTTAAATGGCCCCGGAAAAGTGTATAAAATAACACCTCATCAAATACCCCTACACTTGGAATTTGTTTATCCTTAAGCTAATAGGATTTTCTCTAGTAAATAGTAAAGTCGGGGGCATTTAACCTACTCGATAAAGATAGTTTATAGCACAACCGGATAGACCTTGTAATTAAAAGAACAGAAATTATACACTAGCACCTCACATAAGTGTTTACATTCTCTCTTTCTCTCGATCTAATAATGAATTATAACAATAATAAGAAATAGGGAAAATAAACACTCATTACCGATCATAGTATATAAATTACCATAGACTTGATAAAGGATCAAAACCTCCACCACTGTGGCGTAAGCACCTAGGAATTACTATCAAAGAGGTCTTTAAAGGGTTGTAGCGTTAGGTGTAAGGTAAAGGAAACACGGTTGAGGATATTGGGGGAATTTTTACTGGTGGCGAGTCAATTATTCACAAGAATACATGTAAAAGGCGTTGTTAAGCCAAGACTAGACGAAACTAGGGCAATAATATACACAACTCTACATCAAACTCTTTTTTTTCTTTTCTTGACACTTTCTTGACATAAACAATAGCAAGATGGAAGCCCGTATCTAACATATTTTTTTTGCTTTTTGCATTTTTTCAATTTTTTATACACTTTTGCCCTATCATCTGTTGAAACATAAATAATATACATGACTTGGGGTTTATAATTGCAACTCTACACTTGAGTTTTATGACAACTCAATAATAAATGAACTAATGACCCAAATTAGGAGGATCAATAAACATAAAGAGTATTAGACAAATATGGGGGTAATAATTTGACTTTCTTCCCCCATTTCTCCATATAATAAAAACTACCATGAATCGCAATCATTCCAAAACTATATACACTAATAATAGACTCGACTTAGCAACCATGCAATCAAGTAAATAATTAACTGTGGTTTAACAAATGTGATAACAATAATGTACTAAAATGGGTACATACAAGGAAGGCTAAGGCGATTTGGGTGTAACATTTTGGTGGGGTGTAAACAAATTTCAACTATTAAATACTCTGAAATAGTCTATTCAGGGATTCCTTCATCCAAAGAAATCCCCTTTCGGTCGTTCTGAAATACTTAACAAAAGAACACGAAAAGGATAGGCTCAGAGGGGTGTATTAGGGGTATCTTGCACTAAAAATAAAGGTGAAGCAAGGGTGTGGGGGTAGTTATATGATCGAGGAGATCATCATAACCATAACAAATACAGCCTAAAAACAGGGGTTTATCCTAATGCCTCTTATCACTTAGTAAATCCTAATCACACGAATGCGATCTCACTAGCAGTCTTGGGATGAATCGCTAAAGCAAGTTCTAGAATTTATAATACTACCGGTACACACTTATAAGCACTAAAGATAAATGTTTTTATTCTTAAAGATACAGGGGCGAACCTCATAATTTTGGGGTGAAATTTTTGAGTGGTTGGGTTTTTGTGCTAGTAATATAACTCCTATCAATGAGACGCTTCTAATACTATAATTTCACTGATATATGAAATAATTTTTTTTAAACTTGGGCTAAAATTGCCATCTTAAACTATGTTTTTGTATATTACACATCATTTTAAAGACAAATCAAATACAATTGAAGGAATGGTTTCTAAGGCTTTTATTACCCCCTACACTTATTTTGAACATTATCTCTAATGTTCTATGAGTATTCAAAAACGAATAAAGGGATGATAAATAAAAAGTGAGAGAAACTAATATTCCCTTGGTTTGCTTAATATCAGAGAAGAAACAAGATAATTCTGGCTAAATCTTCATCCAAGAAGCGTTCGAGTGAAAATCCTAAGAGCTTTCGGACTTTCCTTATCTAATATAACCTAAAAATCAAAGACAAGAACAACTATACCAAGCATAAAATCATGCGGGAAATGATATATAACCCTTATTAATTAAGTACTAGACTCCTACAAAAGTAATAAAGATAAGATGTATGGACTAATTATAGAATATACAATTACTATATCATTAACATAAGATAACTTAGAGTTTAGAGAGAGAGAGAGAGTGGTTGAAACTTAGAGAGAGAGGGAGAGAAAGAGAGAGAGAGAGATTAGAGAGAAAGATAGCAAGATAGCAAGATTAGATTAGGAATAATATGTTTTGCCACCCTTTACCCTTCCATCTATCATTTCTTATATAGGAAAGGAGGGGTACATGGTAAGCTTAAGGAAGGAGTGAAAGGTATACAATACATAATTAAGTAAACTACAAGACCCAACATTACATTGTAAATAACCGTGAGTGACGTACACTTTCTATAATACTAACAATCTCCCCCTAAGGGGATGTCACTCATGCCTCACTAACAAACAGTAATTGGTCTTGTCTCTTCTTCCACCAACAAATAATTCAAGCCTCCTGAACCTTCTTTGTTCCTTGAATGTCTTCTCTATCTTGTCCACAAACTTCTGTATCCTCTTTCTATCTTCTTCTGTCCACTTGTACTTCTCCATTCCTTCATTGTGCCTGTTGTTTCTTAAGATCACTTCAAGCTTTCTGAGGACCTTGTTGAGCGTACCATAACAGAATTTGTGAATTTCATCAGCTCTTATCAACCTTTTCCTATAGTATGTCCCTTAGTATACGACGCCTCTAGGATGACTCAAGATAGTGTAGAGCATTTTCTGGTGGAGACATCCTTCCATGAGTTATAGCTTTGTCAAGTTAAGCTTGGTCTGATAGATCTCGACTCCCATCCGGACATCTTCGACTCTTTTCTTGATTACAATCATGCGGATATACATCTTAAGAGCATTAATCACATCATATTTCTCTATGCCTTTAATGTTGCGGATTTTTTTTAAATCTTGAGCAGGAATAGATCTTCAATGTCATTTCGGTTGAGGTTTAGGAAATTAACTTCTGCAAACTTATACTCTTTCTCATCTGTTCTTGTGACCACAATCTCTTCCAGATATGCGTACCCATACTTCTTTTTGACTTTGATGCTTTGAACACTTCTGATGTTGAGCTCTGAGTAAACTTCATGTCAAGACTTGAGACCAATATTGCCTTTGTAGAACCACTGACGATGTTTATCCTAGTGGTAGATTCCCAGCTCAGCATCTCTTTTATACTTTTGAATACTAGGGCTCCATAGATATGGAATCATTTCTTCAATTCCTTCATCTTCATATCTGACAGCTTTGATCTTTGTTACTAAAAGAGCGTACGTCCTTTGTTTGGTTCCATACTTCAAGTATTCTAAGTCATGGTTATAAAAGTAGCTTACTAGGATTCTCTTTTTGCCAGGAGGTCCTGTCAAAGGTAATGGTTTACTTAGGTCATGATGAAACCTATCACCTTCAGGATTAGTCCAATCTATCTTGTCTGTCAGAGCAAGGTGACATTGTTCCATGTTGTACTAAAGTTTGATACTTTTTTTGCACATTCCCTTGAGGAGCTCAAATGCTGGACCTTCCATGTCTTCTTTACAGATCTTGTCTTTGTTGAAGGTTTTCTTCACAAGCTTGCCAAATATAGCCACAGAGCCATTCTGATACTCATGTTCATTTGGTTCTTCCTCAACATCTACAAGCTCATTGAACCAATTTTAAACTGGAAGTTCCTCTTTAGATTTCTGAAACCAATGAGGATTTTGCTTACCAAGAACTTCTTTAGTCTCATCTATGTTTTCTGTCTCTTCATTCTGTTTTGGTTCTTCAGCATCATCACCTCTTTCATAGTGTTGAGAGTCCTCTTGAGCTTTGCTTTTCTTGGATGAAGACCCACCAACATCTTTTTGCCTTCTCTTCCTTCTTTTCTCCCCCTCACGATCTTCAGGAGGATCCTGACCATCATGAGATATTTTGTGTTGAGATGGCGTATCACCTATTGCATCACTTTCATCAACACCCATTGAGTTTGTCAAGATATTGTTTAACACAAGGTGTTTTTCATGAGCAAGAAATGAAGGACTATTCTGCATTATGTCATATAACTTTTGCTTCAACTCGTATTCTGTAAAGGTGTATGTTGTTGTAGAGGAGTACTGGAACATGTTGATCGAGTTCTTCTATAGTACATCACGAATCGTTCATCTAGTCTTGGTTGGACATAATCAAAGACAGCTTTGGGAAGGAACTTACGCAACTGATTTCTGACTTCATTAAGAACATTTGCTTGAACTGATTCTTCAATGATGTCAGCATGATTTCTTTGCTCGAGATTGGTTAGCCTCTACATGACTGCTTTCTTCCAATCATTCTTCTTCTTAATTTCCTTTTCTACAAGTGTCTTTTCTCATTTCTTCTTAGTCTTTATTGGTGGTGTAGCTAGTGGAGTTGCAGTGACTTGTTCTTGTGTTTCATGAATTGTTTCAAGGATTAGAGAAACCGTCATTGTTGTAGCCTCAATTTATAATGGTTCATTTAGTAGCTTAGACATTTAAACCTCTTTCGGGTCATTCAAGTATCTTGTATAGTCTTCAGCTAAAGTGGTAGTGACTAGGACTTGGGAGTGGAAGCTCTTTTGGTGGTTGCTCTGGTTCCTTGTCATGTGGCTTGATCACAAAGTCTTCAGTCTGAGCATCATTATTATCAAAATCTTTGTCAGACTTATCAGATTCAACACTTTATTCGTCAGAAGCAGACTTGTCACTTGCATCTCCATGTTCAGAATCATTGTCACTTTCATCATGATCTGAATCTCTTTCACTTTCAGTCTTGTCGTTATTAGCAGATTTAGAGGAATCATCAGAGGAGCTGCTATGATCGGCAGATTCTTATGCTGCACCTGAACCTTCTCTTGTATCTTTCCTCTTGATTTCTTCTAGAATTGCTTGCTTATTGCTTTCTTTTCCTTGTTTCTTTAAGTTCAACAATAACTGGGCTTCAGGTGAGGGTTGTTCCTTAGACTTGAGCTTGACTTTCAGATGTTGATAACCTTCATCAACTTCTTTGTTAACTTGTCTTTCTAGCATAATTCTGGCATGTCTTTGTTTGGTTTGACGTTCCTTCTCTTGATGCTGAGCTTCTTCCATATTGACCATCTTAGCATACTCAAGAGCTTCATCAGGATCTAGCAATACATTATCAGAAAAGGTGATTATTCTTTGACGTCTTGGGACAACATCTTTCTTCTTCTTGGGTATAGGAACATCACCTTTTTGCATCAAACCTTTGCCTATACCATGCCTTAGAGTAGAGGAACCAGATTGAGCATGTGGATATTTAGTAAGATAGTTCACTTAAGCTTGTGATTCCTTGGTTTCCCCACTCATCATAACTTTAAGAATCGGTATTCCAAAAGTCAGTTTATGCCTTGATTCTCCCTTAGCAACATACTTCAGTCTTTATAAACGTGTTTCATCACTAATCAAGTGTGGTGGAGATTCTAAGCGTTTGTTCAGATTGGGATTGTGTGATAGAAGATGTCTTATGATGAGTTTGGTAAATCTTGGAGACGGTATTGTTTCATGCTTTGTGGCTAGATTCTTATGCTTGTTGATTTAGAACTGAAAGTCTTCCCATAATAGCTTAGCAAAGTCCACATTAGTAGACGTGACTACTCCCTACAAAATCTGCTCAATCGGTTCTCTTACTGTGTCAATTCCTGAGGCCTTCCCTGTTAAGCACTTGTTGAGAATGTTCAAAAGTGTCCTCTAGGGTTGATGCAGCTTGTTCACCACCACTTGAGAAACTGTAGTTAGAGGATCAACATACCGTAACTTTTTGATGAAGTTTACCAATTCGTCATGAACAGGTGGTGGGATGAATTGTTTGTTGGGTTGTCTTGGTGAGATTTGCAATGTATTACGATTCAGCTCAACTCTAATTTCAAAGTGTTGGTAGTCCAAGACAAAGAAGTATTTGTTGCTCTATTTATTCTTGAAGACAGTATTCCAGAATTGTTGCATGTAAATCATAGGAACTTTAGTGGTGAGAGTTAATGCGTTGTAGTTTGTGTTGTTCTTTAGGATTTCCAGACTGATATCAAAGAGAGGCTCATCTTGTGTTTCATCTAGATCAATCCTCACATTGCTCTTGTTGGGAACACATCTCAAGTGGGTGGGACACAACTCCTCTTCACTTCGCATTGGTTGTTGAGCCATTTGAAATACTAAGACAAAAAGATCAAGGAGTTAGTGTCACAAGAATACAAAATTAAGCATTTATTTTAACATATTTTGTCTCTTTCCACTCTATCTGTTTTATATGATCGAGCATTTCTTTTTTTTCATATTTTTCTCATTTTCTTTCTCATGTGTCTGTTACTTGATTTTACTGACACATGTTGTACGTTTTATTCCTTTTATTTCTTTTATATGCTCTTGCATTTCTTTTTTGAACATACACTCATTTGCTTTTTCACATACGGTTTTGTCTCTCCCGTTCTGTTTTTAGTTAATCCTTACCAAAATCATTTAGATAATATATCTACGAAATAAAAGATAGAATACGAACGAGATAGTTGATATTTCTCATGCTAAAAGTGTTCATCTTACAATCTTTTGAGAAATAAGATTTTTTGACTGATCAAGCAAAACTTTCATAAACCAATTGATTCGCATGAGAGCAAGATTTCCTTTTAATAATAATTAACCTTAAGTCCCAAAGATACACTGAGTTGTTAAAGGGATGCATTATCAGTTTTTTAAGTGATAACTAGCCCTAATAACCCTCCTTATTTATCGGCAACTCTTAGTCAAGAATTATGTCAAAGTAGTCGTAAAGCAAGTTGTTGTTGTGAAATTTCCTTTAACCTTAAACCCCGAAGATACACTGAGTTGTTAAAGGGATGCATTATCAGCTTTTAGGTGATAACTAGCCCTAATAACCCTCCTGATTTATCAGTAGCTCTTCGTATAAAGCAGTTTCAAAATCAATTTATACTGATGAGAATTCCTTTTAGTAATCATTAACCTTAAGCCTCGAAGATACACTGAGTTGTTAAAAGGATGCATTATCAGCTTTTTAGAGATAACTAGCCCTAACAACCCTCCTGATTTATCAGTAGCTCTTAGTCAACAACTATTTCAAAGTAGTCTCAAAATACATTTAGTCACAAGTGTTGTTTGAAAGACTAATAACACATGAAATGACTGATCTGTAGCAATAAAGTTTATAGGATCAGAACATATCATGACTACTAGAGTTTTGGAAAGTATCTCAAAACGAGATAAGATGCCTCGGGTATAACACATTTCGTATAAGTACTAGTGTGTTAGACCTTTCACCAGTGGACGAACTCCAAAGAGTATCGCAAGAGTATTAAAATACCCAAATGCACATTGGTGAGTGTTAATCCAAGAAGAATCCAAATGTGTTAGGGATAGAAAGATGCCTTGGAATACTACAAATAGTACAAGTACTATAGTAATACACCTCTCATCAGTAGACGTTCTCTGAGGAGAAACGCAAGAGTATTGAAATACCCGGGTGCACAGTGGTGAGTGTTATATGAGGCATTTTCCAAAATTAACACTTATTGATGAGAAAAGAATCTGATTTTTTGAAAAGATAACCAGACATACTTGAATTCTTTTTTTATTATTGTGACAAAACCATTTCCATTTGACAATCCAAAGTTGGAAAGTCCTTTTTGATTATTACAATTCAAAAGAGTTCTCAAATGATTTAGCTCAGTAGTTCAGAAATTTAATTGTGACTCTTTTCTTTATAATGTTTTCGGACCCATATATATTTGGAACTGAAACCAATTTTGACCCATTGAGTGTAAACCGCAATGGTACACTGGCAATTAACACTTAAATCACAAAATGAATGCCCTTTACCTTAAATCGCGAAAATTTCATATTAGAAAAAATATGGCAGCATTAACGTTTAGATCTAGTCATCCAAACCCGCATGATTATGTTTCAAATCGCATGGTTAACCTTCTCAACTAATAGTTAGGCTGAGTGTAAAACCGAAACCTGTGAAAAAAAATTAAATCGCTAATGATTAAACTTAAACTGCTTCACACAAAATTGAGGTCTTAACAGCAGTGCCCATTTTGCCCTTAACAGCATATTTATTTGACTTGTATGCTGTTTTCCTTGAAAAGGGTCTATTTACAAGTGCACTTTGTTTTGAAAAACATTTCTTTGGACTTTTAAGATGCACCTGAGAAAGTTTGGTTTTATATGAAGTCTGGTTTGATAATACTGGTCTATTTACTTTAGCAGTATTAACATGCACACTACCAGAATTAACATTTTGCTTGCCAGTATTAATTCTAGAACTACCAGACTTAATTTTAGTACCAGAATTAACATGCACACTACCAGAATTAACATGTTGCTTGCCAGTATTAAATCTAGAACTACCAGACTTAATTTTAGTACCAGAATTAACATGCACACTACCAGAATTAACATGTTGCTTGCCAGTATTAAATCTAGAACTACCAGACTTAATTTGAGTGCCAGCTGAACTAACAGTACTAACATTTCCACGACCAGTATTAACATTTACCCTACCAGTTTTAATAGTTTTGCTAGCAGTATTAAGGTTGGGTCTAATGTTACTTAGTTGTACAGGTCTGGGAGTGAACTGATTTGCTTTATTCACCCTGTTAGTGTTAGTCCAGGCTGGTGTAGCTTGCCTAACATCAGCATGAACCACCCTTTTGTTCTTAAGAGTAGCTTCCCTTGCCATCTTCTTCTCATAATAGTCACAGTCCTTAATCAAGTGATTAAGACTTCCACACACAAAACATGGTTTTCTTTCAAAGGAATATCCTGCACCTAAGTCCTTTTCCATTCTTTGAAATTCTGTCTATTATATGAAGGAATAGGTGAGGGAGTCACTGGTGTCTTAATTGGTTGCCTAATTTGTTGCCTAGGGGTTTTTACATGCTGTGCACAACTAGGGTCAACTGTTTGTTGGGGTTTAGGCACTTGTGGTTGAGTCTTTTGGGTGGCAATAGTAACCTGCTCAATAGAAGGTGTAGGGATATGGTCATGGATAGGGTCATTATTGACTGAATGGTCAGAAACAGCTCCTATTTCCCCATCACTGTCATTGGATTGACAAGTTGAGTAAACAGTGGAACTACAATCAGACTCAGTAGAACTAGGAGATTGAGGTTGAGGCCCATATTTACCATACTCATACAGAGAATCATCTATGTCCTCCTATTCCCTAGGGGTATAATCACCACTAAGAGGATGGGGGACTCCTCTATATTCTACCTGTTTAAATCTGCTGTATAGTGGGATGTCATAATTTCCTGCATCTGTTTCCCTAAAAGCAAAAATGCCTCTACTTATCTCTTCCTCATATCCTAGGACCTCAGCATTTGATTTGATGCCATATCCTAAACCTATCTTAACAGTTGAGCTCATCCCACAATCAATTAGCTTCCAAAGATTTTTAGAAGATGCAAACCAAGAATCAACAATTTTTTGTAAAACATCTTTGTCTTTGACAGCTTTCATTCCTATTCTTCTATACTTTTTCAGCTTCTCATCTTTTTCAAAAATTTGATTAGCTTGAAAATTTAATTTTTCAGTTAAGGAAGATTGTTGTTTGTGGGAGGCTCTAAGCTGAGATTCTAATTTCTTAACAGCTAGCTTATGGGCAGTTAAGGCAGCTTCCTGGTCAAATTCATAATGCATTCATCATACTTAGCTTGAGTTGCAATATATTGATCGAACACAATTTAGAGCACATTGATACCTGCCTTAATCACAGTGAAAAGCCATAAGAGCATGATTGAATTTCCTCATTGTATCCTGCTTCTACCCAATTGATCTGACCTCATCAATGGTCATCAAGGCTTCCTTTTCAGTTCGCACTGGCTTGAAATCTTGACCTCTACCTGCTTCCAGCCTGTTACCTTCCTTTGAACCTTTAAACTTGCAATCCCTGGCAAAATGCCCAGTGTTGTGGCACTTGAAACCATTCACTTTTCCTCTTATCAAATCCACATGCATTTTTCCATCCACTCTGGTCGTCTGCCTGTCTTCTTGTAGAATTTCTTAATCTTTATGGCAGATAGAATCTCCAATTTAAATCCATTTTTTCCCAAATCCAGATCATCAATTTGATCTGGGGGGGAGTTCTTCATGTATACAATCCACATCATCAGCATTTGTGGCTAGAAAAGAATGGATAACTTCATCAGCAAGACCAGGAGTAGCAGTTTTTGTTGCTTTGGAAGAGGAAGTGGCATAAGAACTATAACTTCCTGAGCTTTGGCTTGGCTTAAGCTTGCTGGAAGAGGCTTTGGCTTGAGATAGAAAAGCCACATTATCAGATGTAAGGGAAGAAGATGATGTCTTTTGGATGTCTTGTTCAAAGACACTCAGATTATTGTATAAATCATCTATTGACAGTGTGTCAATATTCTTCTTCGTTCTCATTGTCATGGCTAGACTGTCCCACGCAGGAGGAAGGGACCTCAAAAACTTGTGATTTGCGTCTTCATCTGACACACCAGCACCAAGGGCATCCAACTGTGATAGGAGTTTTTGGTACCTATCATACCCTTTTTCCAAACTTTCCTTAGACGAGATAGTAAATGCCTCAAACTGTTGTTTCAAAACAGCTTTTTGCATTTTCTTCGAGTTCGCATTACCACCAAACCGTGTCTTGATGCTTGCCCAATCTCTTTGGCATCATCCATGCCATGAAAACGTCTGAGATGATCTTTTGGAACAGCCATTAACAGTAGTGTTCTAGCTTTCCTTTCTTTCTCATCAGCAAACTGTTCTTCCTGTGTGGTTGGAGGAAGAACCCTGTATACACCATCCTTACCTTTGGTGACTCGCTTCTTTGAGTTCCCATTCTGAATCACTTTCCAGACCTCATTATCTATATACTCAAGATAAATGTTTCCCATCTCCAATCCGCCCACGTATCATAGATCATCCATTGTGAAGAACGGGCATTTGTTTAATGTTTGAAAGTGTGTTTGTGGTGATTTAATTGTGGGGTTATAGCAGAGCATCTCCTTTGTTTGATTCTGGAACAGATCCACCAAAGATGCACATCATGAATAAAAGTTCCTCATCATCATGAAGAGAAAAATTAATCGTTTTGCAGACATGATATTTGAATTTTTGGAATAAAAGGTTTTGAATCAATTTCAATTCTTGGTGTAAATGTCCCTTTGGTGGCTCTGATACCACTTGTAGGTCCTTATAAACAGGATCTGAATGAGCCTTGAATGACTGATAGTCCTTTGAATAAATCCAAAGATACTATGAGAGACAATAACTGTGAATATAAATATTGACGCGGAATATCAATATCTATACCAAGATGAACACAAGAACAAATACTAAAATTGCTATTACTATTACTATTTGATTGTGAATACTCAATCAACTCATATCTTTACAATACTATTCTATGTTCCTTTTATAGGCTTAAGGAACCCTAAACGCGTTAAGAGATAATGCTTATCTCTTCCTAAATCAACGCTAATTGATAACTATTACTAAAATTACAACAGACTTAACTGTTTGACCAAGCAGTATTAACTTTAATACTGCCAGACTTAAGTTAATGCTGGCAGACTTAACTTGCTCTACCAGACTTAACTTCTATACTATCAGTACTAACTATTCAGCTATCAGTACTAACTATAACTAACAGACTTAACTTTAATACTAACAGTATTAAGTCTGTTTACAATATTTTCCTAACAATATTTGGCCACCAATACAGTTTCTTCAAGTCTTGGTACATCTTGTCCGATCCAGGATGAATCAAATACTTTGAATTATGTGACTCGTGCATAATCAAAGTTCTCAAGTCACCAAAACAAGGTATCCAACTTCTATTCTTCAAACATAACGTTCCATCGGCACGGGGCTCCAGCTTTTTAATCATACCACACAAATCTTTGGTTCCATAATTCTCTTAGTTTCTCGCCTCAACCTGAGCGTTTAAAATTTTCACGGGGAGGTTCAAACCAATCGTCATAACTAAGGCTCGAACTCGTAGTGGCTTAATCCGTTCCTTTCGGTTCAAGGCATCCGCCACCACGTTCGCCTTTCTCGAATGATAACAAATTACACAATCGTAGTCACTCAATAATTCCAACCATCTACGTTGTCTTATGTTTAAATCCTTCTGATCAAGAATATGTTGCAAGCTCTTATGATTAGTGAACATAACGCACTTCGTACCATACAAATAATGTCTCCACATTTTGAGAGCAAACACCACCGATCCCAGTTCTAAGTCATGTGTAGTGTAATTCTTCTCTTGAATCTTGAGTTGACGTGATGTGTAGGCTATGACTTTCTTCCTTTACATCAAAACTGCGTCCAACCCCTTGTGAGAAGCATCACAGTAAACCACGACGTTTTCACTACCTTCGGGTTAAGCCAAGATCGATGTACAACAAATTTCTTGCTATCAACAGTTGAAAATGCATCTTCTGCCCTTTTTCAGTCCAACTTCGAACTTACACGCTCTTCTGAGTCCAACTTCGTTCATAGGTTTTGGCAATCTTTAAGAACCTTACGATAATCCATAATAGCCGCAAGACCTAAGAATTGACGCATTTAATGTCAGAGTTTGGGAGATGCCCTATCTCTTGATGTACTCAACTTAGCTGGTCCACATGAATGCCCTTCACATCATCACGTGGATCGATGAAATGTACATTTGACAGCCAAAAATCGCATTTCAAAAACTTGGCATACAATTCTTCCTTCTTAAGCAACTTTAAAACTAACTTAAGATGTTCTGCATGCTTTTCCTTGCTCTTAGAGTAGATTAAAATGTCATCAATAAAAATGATCATGAATTTATCTAAGTATGGTTTGCACACCCAATTCATCAAGTGCATGAATACTGCCGGTGAGTATTGTCATTTCCCCAAAAGGCATTACTTAGAACTCGTAGTGGCCATAGCGAGTCCTAAACGCCATCTTTGGAATGTCCTCATCACGAACTTTGAGTTGGTGATAACCATACCTCAATTCAATCTTTGAGTAAACACTTGATCCTTGCAACTGATCAAATAAGTCGTCGATTCTTCAGAAGTGGATATCGATTCTTCACAATCAGCTTGTTTTGTTCATGGTAGTCAATAGACATCTGAAATGATCCATCCTTCTTTTTTACGAACAAGATAGGGAATCCCCAGGGTGAGGAACTAGGTCTTATAAATCCTTTGTCAGAAAGTTCTTGTAGTTGAGTAAACAGTTCTTGCAGTTCCGACGGTGCTAATCTATACGAGGCTCATGCCACAGGAGCAGCACCAGGGACCAAGACAATTTGGAATCTAACTTGTTCGCGTTTGGTGCAATCCAGGCAAGTCCATTCGGAAGGCCTCCTAAAAAAGTCTCGTACCGTCGGCACATCCTCAAGTTTGAAACGGAAACGGAAATCTATTTGAGAGAATAAGAACAGATCTAAACCCTTAGATCCCAAGATGAGATATCGTCTAACACACTCGATATGAGATCAATCAATAATAATTGATCCCAATTTCAGGGGTTATAACGAATCAAACACTAGGGATAAAAGGATTAGATTGATCTTGTTTGTGGAAGATTTTTGATCGCCGCCATTTTATGGTTTAATATAACTTATAATTATAATGTAAAAACTAAAACTAATTTAGTCAAAATAAACAAAATATGTATAAAAACACATGTGTCGATTTTATAAAAGAATTAAAGAAAACAAAATAACTAATAATATCTTAATTGTTATATTTAAAATAAATTATACTTGTATGAAATACCTAATTAAGTAAACTTATTAGTAATTATGTTTTTAATAACTTTATAAATGCAATCAATAATTTTATTTCTTTATACTTTTTATTTATTTTTCAAAAACAACATATATATTGTTGTTATTTAAAAATGAAAATTTTAAATTTTAAAATGAAAACATGAGTTACTATAATATGTAAATGTAAATGAATACACAAGATTGTAAAATGCGAGCGACTTATGTTATTCTTCTTTATGAGATTAAGTAATAATATTCAGAAACATTTTTTTACTATACACGTTCAATAACGAATCAATTTATTGTACTTGTATATTAATGCGTACAACTCAAAACTTGGTGAGTGCAAATCAATTCTCTTAAGAAAATAGTGGGTTTCAAAATGATGTGTCAGCTTGAGCCATAAAAGATGATGATTTTATGTGTAATGTAAAGGTTGTGTGAAAAAAATAACATGACATGATATGAGATGAAAAAAAGTCGTGACTTAAGTTATAGGCCAGATGTAATGATGACCATTAGAGGACCGGAGACATCACTTTCACATCAACTTTCTGTTTCTAGAACAAATTCATGACCAATTCTATGTAATAAGTAAACCGAAAGCACAACCAAAGAAATATCCTGTAGGTTATTGGATATCGTAACACAATGAGAGGATTTGGGTTGAGCCGATTTCTAGAGAGAGAAATACTAGAGAGAAACTTTCTAGTGAGAGAAAATAGAATGTTTGTATTGCGAAATGACTAACCACCTCTTCCATGGCATGGAAGAGGCTTATATAGTGATTACAAAACTGGCCTTTTGGCCTTGGTATGGGCTTACACGTGTGGGTTTAATACCCGGCCCAATACCGTTTGTCATACGATTAACTATTAACTACGAGCTACATTAAACTATAGAATACACGGGGTGACCAGTTTTTTTTCTTATATCTAACAATCTCCCCCTAAGGGAGGTCACCTTAGAAAATACTAATCTTAAGCTCAGCAATCTTATGATTGTTCTTGTTATAACACCCCGTGTTTTCAAGTCATTTTACGACTCCAATTTCCTTCTCAATTACTATTTTAGCTATTTCGCGTCTCATTCCATATAAATCGCATAGTTAAATCGCGTAAGCTAAGAATTAATGATTATCATAAACGGACATCATTTATGTAAATGTTGACGTTCAATAAATATTATAATATTATTTTGAAGAATAATTTATAAGATTTCAAGTTTTATTTTATATTTTATGTGAAATGTATTCGATTCGCGTTTAATACGTCCATGCATGCATATAACCTTAGGAACCTATCCATGTCTCAACAAATACCTACCATTATACCCACTACCCCAAAAACTACTCAAACACTTATCAAGAACACATAGATGTCGAGTATATGCATACACATGCATACATACTTAGAAATTAATTCAAAAAAAATCCAACTAACACTAATAAACTATGTTATCTATTATCCAAGGGTTAAACACTTTGCTAGTAATCTTGTCAAGCCTCAAATTGTCATAATTTGTCTCCAAGCATGCATGGGATTCGGCTAGAATTAAGGAAGCAAGAAAAGGAAGTCAAGCATGCTATTGTTGTATCTTATCAATCTTACACATCTTAACCCTACCCATTTGTTTAATAAAAATGTCATAGTTGTTTCCCTAGACACTCCATAACCGGCCCCTTTAACCCAAGGACCAAAACCCTTTGATACTTTATGTTAAGTAATTTTTCTAGCTCAAGTTACCTTATATAATCAAGCCCTAAGTGTTGGATACTTACACACTTCATTTTCTTATCAAGATAATCTAGCAAAACTCACTCTTGTGTCTCTCTTACTCTCGGGTCAGCCTACACCCACACGAACCACTTATAAACTCACAACCAAAGCAATAACCATTAATCCTTGTCCATTACTAATCTACCTCAAGGTATATTGAAGATAATACAAGGGTTTTCAAGGGTTTTTCAAACTAGGGTTTGTGTTGGGTTCGAATTTGTTTTTCTTCCATCATTCACGCATCAAAGGTTAACTTAAAACCCTAATATAGTCATTTTCATCAATTCATGCATTATATATTTTGTGTAATGTATATCATCACCTAGAAACATTTTTCAAGTTTATAAAATGTCTAAACCTGTGAATATGGTCGAACTACATTTTCATCAAGATGCTAAAAATATATTAGTATGTTAAAAATAAGGATTTCCAAGCAATGAATAAATATTTTGATTATTTATCAAGTTAGGGGTAATTACTTAAATATAAAGTTTATGTGATTTATTTAAATGTGTTAAACATTTTATTAGACTTTATGAACATGATATGTTAATCATAATGTAAAGGACTTAATTTATGTATAGTATGTCATACTATATAAATTATAGGTCTTGAAATAAAGTGGTTACGTTAAATTACTCAAAAAACTAAGTTTATATAATTATTTATATAAAACTTTAAAAACTACTGTTTTGGGTCGAATCCTAAACTGCTGATTTTGTATTTTTATAAAATACTACATATTATGAGGTTTCCAAATATGTAAAGAACTCATGAAACCGATAAATAACGAAGGAGATATGATTTTTACGGGCCACTTTCTTGCAATAAAGAAAGATTGAATTGGTCCAAGCCAAGTAGCTTAGCTAAGCTGGAAAGAAAGAGCGAGATCTTTAAACTCTCTATTAGACTAACCTCAACGTATAATGGCTCAGATTTGCGAGTGCGGATCTGGATAAAAGGGTATCTGACCTGCCAAAGCTGCAAACACCATGCTGTTGGTGTTGCCACGCCAAGATACCGGCCACTTTCACCAACCGTGATCAATCACAAACGCACAAATGTAATAGTATCATCATCGCCTGTAATTTGCAAACATAATAAGCTTCCATGGGATAAGCAAAGCAAGCATAAGCAAATGCAGGCCAAAATCAACAAAAAAAGCATCAACAAAACGCATCATAAGCATACACAGAACGCGTTGTAAAAAATGTCAATATAACTCCATATAAACCTCAAGAAACAGCTTTTCTTAGATTTGCAAGTACGAAAACGGATAAAAGGGTATCCGACCCGCCATGGCTGCAAATACCACGCTCGTGGTGCTGCCCATATTTACAAACATTGGGAACGTCGGGTCAAAAGCATTTAACACTACCCGCCCGCCCGACCCGTCCCTCCCCGAACGGGTGCATTAATTGCTGATCCGCCCCGAACCTGCTAATACCCACATTTATCCATCTCCACATCATTAACACTAACAACACGTAGCATCGTGGTTATTTTAAACGTACAAAAGCTATCACCATCTAAGGTTTCATAAAATACACAACATGGCTGCAAACATAACTTAATGTTGCCTCACCAATGCGAATGCAAACACATGTTAATTTATAAGAATCAGCTTGCTCACAAAAAACACTCGCTCAGGAAAGAGCATGACGTGAATTCCTATGACGGCTGCATACCAAACAGGTAGCCAAGCTAAGTCGTAGAATGCTCATTGTCATCGTCGCCATTTAACGACATTCGTAGTCGCCGTTGATAGTCAATATCGACCATATCTATCCACAACAAGGTGGATGCAAACAACGACTGCATTTATATAAATACCAAACTAAACCGTAAACCCACATATAAAGTAAAACAAAGACCCCTCAACCAACGAAAGAGGATCATGGGAGTTGCTGAGGCGAGCGAGGCTCACACTCTACCATCCTTCCACTTTCCGTAACATTCAAAGGCGAAAACCCTCGGATCCATATAAACACGTAAACTAACTTTCATCAAACACAGGTCAAGCCAAATCCCTATCACAATATGTCACACCCCCAAAGGGGCCTGGACGGAAACATGTGTCCGGGGGCGTGATGTCATAATATACATCACACAAGATATAAAGAACGACCTCTAAGGGTACGTTTAAAAATCCAACATCGTTGCATTAATTTAAAATAGTTAAGGTTTTACATAAGTTCAAAGATAATATGCGAAAGCGAATAATAGGTTTCAAAGTTTGACAACGATGTTAACATAGATAATAATAATTCTTGAAAATCGGTCCAATGCAAGGCAACACCATAAAGCAAGCAAAGACATCTACATCTAAGGACCTGAAAAAAACATGTTAAAACGTCAACATAAAGTTGGTGAATTCATAGGTTTGAATTTAGAATTAAAAGTGGACTACAAGTTCGCAGTACGCATGTGACAGTTATAACAAATACAACTTCACATGAAAAGTATTTACTGTTGCGCAAAACTCATGACACCCCGAAGCTCAATTAAAAGGAACCATATTATATGCCAAACAAGAATTAATTGCCCTAAAGGTATCCGACCAAGATCACCTAGTGAAATCCGACATGGTACATATTCATTTATCGGGAGCCCCGTGGGTAGTGAGCGCTACTCACCCGGATAGGGATAATTAGTCCCAATAGAGCTATTTACAGCATTCGCGCTTACTTAACTAGTCCGTCGGTTAAGCAATTGACGGTTCATGATAGTTCGGGCATTGGTGGTCTATTCGCTACTTAGGCAACACGTAATCAGAAAAAGGAAACGTAAAGTAACTGTGTCCATAGTTTAAAAACAAGCAATGTTTCTCACCCCAAAGTAGTAAATTAAAGATAGTAAAACGTGGGGCTATGAACTCACCTTAGCAAGATGAGCAAATGATAAATCACGCAAGTAAAAGATGATATAGAAATCTAGCCGCGACCTAGAATAATAACACGTCTTAGAAACACGGAAAGTATGCCAAGAATTGCACAACATTTTCATCACCAAAAGACATCCATGCGTGTTTTGCTTTGTTTAGATTATCAAATCATTACGAAATAAAATCATATAGCTTTTCATTAAGTTTCGGCGTTTAACCAAAAATTAATATTTTTAGTAAGTTTCTATTTTAGGAAAGTTTTTAGTTTCGGAACGTTAATACCGTCCCCTATATTTGCTTAATCTATATTTCCTTAAGTACACTAGAGAAATCTAAACGTTTAACTTCCATGTCCATCTTGCTCACCAAACTTACTATTTTTAGTAACCTTAACGTTTTTCCTAAAATATCTTAATGACGTCTTTAAATGATACTAATCAATATATATATGTGTTACTATATATTTCGCTAATGTTTTAAAAGCTCAAAATATCTTGAAAGTGTCCGAAAACCCATTTTACTATTCACATCAGCAACTATTCATTTGGTTTTGTCCGAAGGGAAAATAATATCTTCAAGTATTGATTTGGCTATATCTTGGACGTTTTAGTCTAATTTTAATGTGCGTGATATGAATAACTATCTATTCGAAACGAGCTTTCCAAAAACTACTTTTAAGCCTAATGAAAACATTCCTAAGTCGTTCAAAACCTCAAAACTATTGCAGATCAGCAACTACCTTTTTCACAAACGCTTTCAAAAATCACATCAAACTTCACAATAGTGCCTAGTCTAGTATATCTCATCACAACTAATCCACAACTAAAAACCACACCTTAAAAACTAACCTATTCTCTTCTATTTTATTGTTGCAATCTAATTCAACTCTCATCTCACCATGAAAACTATAACATTTAACTGATTGAAACTAATGTAACATTATTATTTTTAAAATCTGTTTGATATTCTTTCAAAAATTAAAACACAACTGATGGATGTATGGATCTTGCAAATATATGAAAAGAACATAAGAAAATCACAAGAAAAGATCAAGACACTTACAAAGGAATGAATAACATACTAGAGAATCACAAGATATTAAACCCCAACAAAGTACTAGATCTATAAAAAACCAAACAACAATCTTGAAACCCTTAGTTTCTAAAAAGCTTGAAAGACCCTTGAAATCAAAGAACCAATACTTCAAACCACCTTAGATGTTCTTAGAAATGAACCTTTTATGCTTGGATTATGCAAGAAATCAAAGATAATGGAAACCCTAGAAATGTGTGTTTGGCGTTGAGCTTCAAGAGGGGAGGAGAGAAAGAAAAATTTTGTTAGTGACTTTGGAAATGATATGAAACCCTAAGTTGTGAGAAGTGAGGTATTTATTAGGCACAATAGTTGATCTAGGGTTTTCTTGTTTTGTTCTACCTCAGTACCAAGTGACCAACACACACCAAAGGTGGGGTCTGCACCTTGCCGGTACCGCACAAACCCACAAGGACCATGGTTTAATTTTCTAGGACCATGGCTTTCATTAAACTTGGTCTTGTTTTTGAATTATTAGTCAAGTTTACACGAAAGATTTCGAGTTTCTGGTCGCGTTCGTTAGTCAAAAAACGCAAATAATAAAAAAGTAATTTAAAGTTAAAACGTTAAAAATAAATACAGGGAGGTGATTCGTAAAACTAAGATCAACACTTAGAAAGACTTTAAAATAACTCATATAATATCTAAAACTAATCAAAATAAAAGAGTTCGGAAGAACGCGTCCCGATGACATTTTTAGATTTCGTGGGTTAATTCCGTAAATGTTAGATTCAAAACGTAACGTATAAAAGTCAAAAATAATTATCGAAAAAGTTTAGAATATTGACTTGAAATTTTCGGGGTGTGACATTCTTCCCCCGTTAAAAGAGCTTTGTCCTCAAAGCTTAAGACGTGGACTAAGGGTTAACGAAAAGATAAGGGTACTTCTTCTACATTTGATCTTCACGCTGCCAAGTAAACTCGGGCCCTCGTATCGAATTCCAACAGACCTTCACGATTGGAATACGGCTTTGCTTTAGCCGTTTAACTTCTCGATCCATAATTTTAATCGGTTCCTCAATGAAATTAGGCTTGTCATCAATCTGGATCTTATCTAACGGAATAGCTAGTGGTTCGTCTACGAAGCACTTCTTCAAATTGGAAACATGAAAAGTGCTTGAACTCGGCTTAATTGCTCTGGGAGTTCAAGTCGGTAAGCAAGCATTCCCACTTTAGCAAGAATCTTAAAAGGTCTAATATAGCGAGGGTTCAGCTTCCCCCGTTTGCCGAAACATATCACCCCTTTCCATGGCGATACCTTCAACATAACCTTATCTCCAACCTCAAATTCTAATGGATTACATCTCCTATCGGCGTAGCTCTTCTGTCTATCTCGTGCAGCTTGAATACGCTTCTTGATCTGAATGATCTTCTCAGTTGTTTCATGAACAATTTTCGGACCAGTGAGCTGAGCGTCTCCAACCTCAGCCTAACAAATAGGCGATCGACATTTTCGACTGTAGAGAGCTTCAAACAGTGCATCTTTGATACTAGTGTGATAAATATTGTTGTAAGAAAACTCCACCAAAGGTAGGTGTCTATCCCAACCTTTCCCAAAATCAA
This sequence comes from Tanacetum coccineum, assembly GCA_026074375.1. NCBI lineage: Eukaryota > Viridiplantae > Streptophyta > Magnoliopsida > Asterales > Asteraceae > Tanacetum > Tanacetum coccineum. The sequence continues at coordinate 10,765 of BQNB010031815.1, read as the reverse complement.
TCGCACAAGCACGCAGCATGTCCTCCAAGGTTGGGATAGTTCTCTCACTCTGACCATCCGTTTGCGGATGATAAGTCGTACTCCTGTCCAATTGAGTACCTAGGTCTTTGTTTAGCGATTGCCAGAAATGAGATGTAAATTCACTGTCTCGATCAGAAATAATCGAAACCGGCACTCCGTGCCTCGAGAGTACTTCCTTCAAGTATTGTCTCGTCAACTTCTCCATTGAATCAGTTTCCTTCATTGGTAAGAAATGAGTAGATTTTGTGAGTCGGTCAACAATTACCCAAATTGTATCTTGACCAGTTGATGTCTTTGGCAACTTAGTAACAAAATCCATTGTAATGTTCTCCCACTTCCACACTAGGATCACAGGTTAAACCAACAAAACGGATGGTTTTTGGCATTCTGCCTTGACTTTGGCATAGGTCAAACATTTACTGACGTAGGTGGCAATTTCTGCTTTCATATTTGGCCACAAATACAATTTCTTTATATCTTGGTACATCTTGTCCAATCCAGGATGAATTGAATATTTTGAGTTATGCGATTCATGCATAATCAACTCTTTTAAGTTACCTTGACAGTGTATCCAGTTTCTCCTATTCAAGCATAATGTTCCATCAGTACGTTGCTCTAGCTTCTTAATCATACCACATAGATCTTTGGTTCCAGAATTCTCTTCCTTTCTCGCCTCAACCTGAGAGTTTAAAATTTGCGTTGGAAGGTTCAAACCAATCGTCAAAACTAAAGCTCGAACTCGTAGCGGCTTATTCCATTCCTTTCGGATCAAGGCATCCGACACCACGTTCGCCTTTCCTGGATGATAACGAATCTCGCAGTCGTAATCGCTCAACAGCTCTAACCATCTACGTCGTCTCATATTCAACTCTTTCTGATCTAGAATATATTACAAACTCTTATGATCAGTGAGCACAACGCATTTCATTCCGTACAAATAATATCTCCACATTTTGAGAGCAAACACTACAGCTCCAAGCTCTAAGTCATGTGTAGTGTAATTCTTCTCATGAATCTTGAGTTGGCATGACGCGTAGGCTATGACTTTCTCCCTTTGCATCAAAACTGCACCCAACCCTTTACGAGAAGCATCACAGTAAACCACGAAGTTTTCACTACCTTCGGGTAAAGCCAAGATCGGCGCACTACACAGTTTCTTCTTCAACAGTTGAAATGCAGCTTCTGCCTTTTCACTCCAATCAAACTTCATGTTCTTCTGAGTCAGCTTCATCATAGGCTTGGCAATTTTTGAGAAACCTTCGATAAATCATCGGTAATATCCAGCAAGACCTAGAAATTGACAAATCTCTGTCGGAGTCTTGGGCGATGCCCAATCCTTGATTGACTCTATCTTAGCTGGGTCTACATGAATGCCTTCACTATCAATCACGTGACCAAGAAATTATACCTTCGACGGCCAAAATTCACACTTTGAAAACTTGGCGTACAATTCTTCATTCTTAAGCAACTCCAAAATTAACTTAAGATGTTCTGCGTGCTCTAACAATCCCAACGTATAGCCGCTAAGTATGGTATTAGTTTCAAAAATTCTCCCGTCGGTTAATTCGACAGCATACCTAACGTCTAAGGTATCGGGGGTTACATCAAGCAAAGTACTAAAAGTAGTCGACATGAAACTTCTATCGGCGCCTAAATCAAATATCATAGAAGCATAATGGTTATTAAGAAGAAACGTACCCTTGACGACATTTGAATCGGGGTTAGCGTCTCCTTCACCTAGCACATATGCCTTTCCACTTGCCTCGCCAACACCATTCTTGTTCCTAGTTTTGTTTCCACAGTTTTGATCTTTCAGCTTTGGGCAATCACTCCTGTAGTATCCTTGCCTTCCACACTCGAAACAGGTTACAACCCTCTAATTCACTACTTAACCCCTCTGAGTAGAAGTAGTGGAATTTGTGACCTTACAATCCCGGGTCAAATGCCCAACCTTGTTACACTTACCACATCTCACAGTGCATGGCCCTTTATGATGAAGCTTACATTTGTTTCAGAGAGGCAACGGTCCATTATACGGTTTCTCTCATTGTTGCCAGCCGTATAAGCTCTTGCCACATTCTGACCTCCAACATTTAGCCTTTTGAATGGTGGCTGCTGTCCACGGTTGTCTCTCTGATTGACCTCCAACCTTCTTTTGTTTTCAGCATTTTTTACAGCATATCCCTTCAACTTTTGGTCCATTAAGTTGTTAGCAATTCGAACAGCATCTTGCAGTCTTGTAGGTTCAGCAGCAATTACATTCCCTTGGATGTTATCGGGGAGACCTCCAATGAATTTCTTAACCCGATCCTCCTCCTTGGGGACCATCTTGGTGCACATCATAGTCAACTCTTGAAATCTCTAAGTATAAGCAGCCAAATCATTGTTCTTCACGGTTAAATTCCGCAGCTCAGATTCTATCTTTTGAATTTCATTTCTTGGGCAGTACACTTCAGCCATTAGTTTCATGAGCTCTCTTCATGACATGGCAAATGCAGCCTTAGCTCCAATAGTCCTCTTATGTGAGTTCCACCAAGTTAGTGCACTATTTAACAGTGTGCAAGTAGCATACTTAACTTGGTCTTTCTCTGGAAAATTACTGATATGGAAAACTGTTTCCATCTTCTTAAACCACCTTATCAACCTGACAACTCCTTCCGTTCCCTTAAAGTTGAGTGGTTGACACTTCAGGAAGTCTTGGTAGGTACACTCTCGAGCAACAAGCCTAGCATCCCTATTATTCTCATTTGGCTTTTCATTTCCGCCATTTCCCTTCTCACCATTTCTATTTCTACATTATAGCTATCACTGCCGTTTTGCCTTTTGATTTTCAGCCTCGAGTGCATTGGCAGCTGGGTTGCTCATAAGCAGCAACACATCTTCCACTCGTCTCGGTATCGGTTAACGAGTTCTTCGATTGCCTCTGGGGTCATACCAGAATGAGTGATACTCATGTTCTACAGCACAAGACATAGCACACGGTGAGATTCAATCCGAGATATAGCCACTATAAATGGTAAATAAGGTTTATATAGGAAAATACAATAGAACCTGTTTTGCCAGAACAAGTAAATAACCTTAAAGATGAATACACGAGAGAATCAAAACAAGCTTTTCATATCATATATAAAAGCATCAGTCAGTTACATTCAACCCATAATGGGGAACTTGATTTACGCTAAAACTACTAACAACTAGTTCTACTATTAGCCCAAAGTCCATACACAACATCATGGACGAAAACCTAAATGCCTCACAGCGAATGTCTCCAATCTCCTAAATCGCATCCTGTCATAGTAGCGGAACCTACGGATCTGCCTAAGCTCACTCTCCATAAAGCTCACGGGTCGCTGAAACCTATCGGCTCTCGCTCTCTCTATCATCATGGTGCCTCGAAGTCTCGCGTTGCTCCTTTCTAAGGACGTAACCTGATTAAGTAAGCTAGCTCTATCTCTACCAGCAATCAAACTCCTCGCCTCCAACCCTCTCTGTCCTGTCTTAATGTCCTCTATCCTCTAAAGAGGTATCTCTATAACATGCTCATAAATATCCTATAAACCCTCCTCAACCTGCTTTAAATGCTTTACAGCATCGGGCATAAGCATAACATCAGGGATATTAATCCCAGCAACCACATCCACTCCAACCTCCATAGTACCTCTATTACTGTACTCGACCTCATTCTCAACCTCGTCCTTTACATCAACCCCAACATTGACCTCCATACCAATACCTCCATCAACCCCAGCCTCAACATCCCTATCTTCTGCAACCTCGATAGCCGACTTAATTTCCTTTAACACATCCGTATTAATGTCCCCCTCAACACTATCCTCTGGTGAAATAGAATCCCTAAACCTCTTGCGAGGTGGAAGAAGATCAGCACGGGAAGGAACTAAAGCTCTCATAACATGGATAGATGAAGTCACAGTAGTAGTAAGGGACAAGTATCTCTTGCGAGATGTTCTAGCAGATGAATCGGAAGAAGAATCCCCAGCTGACAACCTGGATGTCATTGGTGGATACATAGTAGATAATGAGGCAGACCTCCAACGGAGATATGCCTCGCTAGGTCGTGGAGTCCTAGCAAGTGATGGATGAACAAATCTCGGTGGTGTAAATGAATCGGCATTAGTTGTGTTTGGTGGTGTATGTTTGGAAAAGGAATTACCCGTAATAGAATGCCAGATGATGAATGATCTGAAGATGAATGACTCAATGATGATCCAGAAGTAAAACGATCCAAGAGATGTGATGTATAACTCAATGCTAAACGATGAGAAGTTAAAGGTTTAACCGACTTCCTCGCGGTCAATGCCCTACATGTCCCACCAGGAAGAGTACGGTAAAGTCAACCAATAGGAATGTCCTCCCCGGGTCAGATTAGAATAGCTCGTCATTGACGAATCCCGGATGGGGCAACAACAGGTGCAAGTGGATACTCAGATGATGGTGTAACAATAGCAGATGGTTCGGGTAAAATAGGAGCAGTAGGGATCTCTAGAATAGAAGTAGTAGGTGATGATGATCGTAATGCAACTCTGCTCCTCCATCTAGTAAGCATAGCCTCATGAGGTGTAGGTGATACATGCCTCTCGGGTATCTCAGTATCTGACTCTGAATCGTTTAAACACAAAAACGGTGAAACCATAGGTGCTACAAATATGAGAGGTGCTGAACTCTCCGATGGATCAGCCTCTGATGATGAATGAGTATCAAGCTATAGCACCCTAGTAGGTGAGGCAACGACAGTTTCCCCCACCTCCGGTGCATCCGGGACCACAACAGAAATAGAACCGATAAGGATAACTCACGGAAAAGAGGATCCCACACTCTCGACTGATATGTTCGAAGAAATAGAAATAATCAGAGCTATCATAACCTGTACAAGCAAGAGTTTATGAAAATCCCCTTTATATCAAACCATGCCAATATGTGCAATGCAGGGAAAATATAGATGTAAAGTATAGTCATGGCAAAATTATACGTAATATAATTATGGAAGTGTGTTATAGTTAATACCCGTACACTTATCGATAGTACTTATATACGTAAGCAAGTAAACACGTAGGATCACATACTAGTTATAGACCAGACCTAAATATACTACCTGGTTCTCTATAACCTTGGCTCTGGATACCAATATGTCATACCCCAAAACGGGGCCTAGACGGAAACACGTGTCCGGGGGCGTAACGTCATAATATGCATCACACAAGATACAAAGAACGACCTCTAAGGGTACGTTTGAAAATCCAACATCGTTGCATTAATTTAAAATAGTTAAGGTTTTACATAAGTTCAAAGATAATATGCGAAAGCGAATAAAAGGTTTTAAAGTTTAACAACGATGTTAACAGAGATAATAATAATTCTTGAAAATCGGTCCAACGCAAGGCAAAACCATAAAGCAAGCAAAGACATCCACAGCTAAGCACCTGAAAAAAAACATGCTAAAACGTCAATATAAAGTTGGTGAATTCATAGGTTTGAATTTAGTATTAAAAGTAGACCACAAGTTCGCAGTACGCATGTGACAGTTATAACAAATACAAATCCACATAAAAAGTATTTACTGTTGAGCTAAGCTCATGACACCGAAGCTCAATTAAAAGGAAGCATATTATATGCAAAACAAGAATTAATTGCCCTAAAGGTATCTGACCAAGATCACCTAGTGAAATCCGACATGGTATATATCCGTTTATCGGGAGCCCCGTGGGTAGTGAGTGCTACTCACCCGGATTAGGATAATTAGTCCCAATAGATCTATTTACAACATTCGTGCTTACTTAACCAGCCCATCAATTAAGCAATTGACAGTTCATGATAGTTCGAGCATTAGTGGTCTATTCGCTACTTATGCAACACGTAATCTGGAAAAGGTAACATAAAGTAACTGTTTTTATAGTTTAAAAACAAGCAATGTTTCTCACCCCAAAGTAGTAAAGTAAAAGTAGTAAAACGTAGGGCTATTAACTCACCTTAGAAAGATGAGCAAATGATAAATCACGCAAGTAAAAGGTGATATAGAAATCTAGCCGCGACCTAGAATAATAACGCGTCTTAGAAACACGGAAAGTATACCAAGAATTGCACAATATGTTCATCACCAAAATACATCCATGTGTGTTTGTGCTTTAACTTAATTATCAAATCATGACGAATTAAAATCATAGAGTTTTTTGTTAAGTTTCGGCGTTTAACCAAAAATTACTAGTTTTAGTAAGTTTCTATTTTAGGAAAGTTTTTAGTTTCGGGACGTTAATACCGTCCCCTATATTTGCTTAATATATATTTCCTTAAGTGTACTAAAGAAATCTAAACGTTTAACTTTCATGTCCATCTTGCTAAAATTCACCAAACTTACTATTTTTAGTAACCTTAACGCTTTTCCTAAAATATGTTAACGATGTCTTTAAATGATACTAATCAATATATATGTGTTATTATATGTTTCTCTAGTGTTTTAAAAGCTCAAAATATCTCGAAAGTGTCTGAAAACCCCATTTTAAGTTTCAAACAGCAACTATTCATTTGGTTTTGCCGAAAAATATTTCAAGTTTCATTTGGCTATAACTTGCCGTTTTAAGTCTAATTTTAATGTGTGATATATGAAAAACTATCTATTCAAAATGAGCTCTCCAAAAACTACTTTTACGCCTAATGAAAACATTCCTAAGTCGATCAAAACCTCAAAACCATTTCAGATCAGCAACTACCTTTTTTATAAACGCTTTCAAAAATCACACCAAACTTCACAATAGTGTCTAGTCTAGCCTAATCTCCATGCACAACTAATCCATAACAAAACCACACCTAAAACTAACCTAATCCCTTCATTTTTATTGTTTCAACTCTCATCTCACCAAGAACATAATATTTAACTAGTGAAACAAAGTAACATCATTATTTATAAAATCTTGTTTTATAATCTTTCAAAAATTAAAACATAACATATGGATGTATGGATCTTGAACATATAGGAAAAAACATAAGTAAATCAAAAGAAAAGATTAAGACACTTACAAGAATGAAGAACAAGTAGAGAAATCACAATATCTAAACCCCAAAATACTAGATCTATAAAATCCAACAACAAATCTTGAAACCCTAGTTTATAAAACTCTTTAAAGACCCTTGAAATCAAAGAAACAATACTTAAAACCACCTTAGATGTTATTAGAAATGAACCTAGTATACTTGGATCTTGCTAGAAATCAAAGATATAGAAACCCTATAAGGGGTGTTTGTTGGTCGTGAGCAGGGAGAGGAGGAAAGAGAGATGTGAAATTTTAATGAGGCTTGGAAAATAAGAAATGACCTAGTGTGTGTTATGAGTATGTATTTATAGGCCAAGAGTTAGGGTTTAGACCCGTGTTACTCGTTTTCGCCCTTTTTAAAACCAAAACCACCTACTCAATTCTTTTTATTTAATCCTTAATAAAATCTTTACAAACCATTATCCATCATTACTTTGACAATATACAAGAATTAAAAAGCCTAGAAAACCCTAATGAATCCGATATAAACCCTAATCTAACCCACAACTTATTCTTTCAATTTTGAACCATTTTACTTAAACATCGATCAAACCTCACTGTTAATCCTTTTATATAAGTCAATGATACAGTATTCCATCACCTTCCCTATCAATATATTCGAATTATAGCAATAAAGTCGAGGAAACCTAAACGAGACTAGTTGGATCGTGACCCCATTTCATCAATTCTAACCCGTTTTAACCCAAACCAATTACTAATCCTTGTTAATACTTCCTATATCAAACCTTAGGAACATGTATTAACAATCCTTAATCATTTATACATGAAATAAAAGCTTGAAAACTTATGAAAACCATGCCGAGTCTAAAACAGACCCGCACCCCATTTTTGGCTTCTTTAACCCATTTTAGCCCTAACCATGTGCAAGGAACTTGCATAAACTCCTTCTAGACACCTTGTAGCAGCTCACCCACCTGCTTGAACCTTCTCTTGGTCGAAATTAAAGGCACATGACCTTCTTTTTGCTCCAATCAGCCGCGGACACCACAAGAACCAAAACCACCTCCATCAACCTCCACCTTGCGCCATAGCCTCTCCAACACAGCCCCTAGACTCTCCAAATCATCTCCCATGTATCCTAACCTGATCACTAAAATTTCTTGGCCTCTAAGGGCCGGAAATGCTATAAATAGGGGTCCTGGGCACTCATTCAAACTCGCACCACACCTCCTCCTCTATAACCCTTATAGGCAGCAATCATTTGCTCCCTTATGGTCCTAGGATCATTAAATAAGTTCAAGAAGCGAAGCTCTGAAGAATTGAAGCCCCGGAGTAAAGATACAAGGCGTACGAGTAGAAATACTACCCGAAACGACCCATTTCCACCATTTTTGCTCCTTGAAGCTCAAACCCAGGTTTTGAATGTTCTAATTCTGCTAATATACCCTTATAATGTTCATATGATCCTAAATATACTCTTGTTAAAGTTTCATAACTCAATTCATGCTCATTTTCCATTTTGATCCAAAACCGTACACCCGAAACCCTAATTTTGCGTTTTTCTTAAAACTAAATATTATAATGATTAAATATTGTTATAATCTATCCTAGCATGCTTAACTAATGTTAAAATAACCACTTTATTGATTAATGAAGGAATTTGAACTTAAAACCCGCGCGTTTACGTTTTGAAACCCTAATTTGACCCGTTTTACTTCCTAGCTTAACGAATCGTTAAATTAAACTTGTGTTATGTTAAAACTTCATATTTTAGTTTATTATAACTTATAAATGTCTATTGAAATGTTAAAATAAGCTTGCATGGCAATTTGGACATGTTTTGTAATTATAATCCATGCAAGGGGTATATATCGTAACTTTCTGAAACTTATAACTAAAGGGGCTGAATATGTCATTTTATCAAAGTTATAACTCCAGGGATCTATTATGTCACTTTTCAAAGTCCAAGGTTTACTTGGTATATCTTTCAAAGTTGAAGGACCAAAGTCGTAAAAATGCAAACCCTAGGGGTCTACTTGCAATTTTCCAAACCCCGGTCTAATGTGTAACATTTCAAAAGAATAAAAATTCAAAACATTACAAGACATAACTTTTAATTAAACGCTTTAATTAACGCTTGTCGTGCTTAACATTTCCAGATATTAATCAAAACACTTAAAACTGATTATATCGTATCACAATACTAGGGAGCTTCATATTAAGAGGTTTCATCTTGGTATTACGTTCTGACTGAGTTGTTGTGTTTACGATTTAAAGTGCCCTAGCTCCTCAAACGTTTACTGAATGACTTCTGAATTATGATGGCCCGAACGGTGATACAATAATTCCAAACTTTCCAATCAAATTCATAACAATATTAGACTCTCTGAACCAAAGTTCTAGAGTACAATCTTCCTAAGGCTTGACATATTTACTCAGGTTGCTTGACGTGGCTGTTTACTATCATTTTGCTATATCAACATTCCCCGATAATATTGTGATAAGGTTGTCCGCTTTCATAAATTTATTGCATCTACCTATCAGGTGAAGTTCATAACCTCGCCTTTACTTATTTACATGTTTTATAAATCCGCGAGGGGGATACATGCTTGCTACAAACTCTATTACATACTCGTTTATCTTATAATAATGTGATTGCTTTTTAAGGACTTAGTAAGTTCATAGCCTCACTTTTAATCTCTTTAATGGTTTCATAAACCCGTGAGGGGGATACATGCTGTAAATTATGAATACAAGTGTCTTTCTAGACTATATGATAATCTGATATACCATTACAATTAATGTCTAAGTTACTTTATGCCAAAAGTCCCTCATTATCATGGACCATTAATCATTTACGGGTGAAGGCGAATATTGTGGATAGATCTATCGGGATTGACGAATTCTGTTTGTATTAACCGGATAGGTAACCAAACACACTATATTTGAATTTCATAGGTATATGGCAATTACCTACACCTAGGGCCATTATCTCTATATATATACCACATCATTTTAGGTATATATACACTAGTCAGTTTATGTGCCATGAGCTTAGACCAAGACCAAATCAGACCCCAAACAGACCAAATAAGACGATAACGCAATAATACACTGTTACTATGATAATTGTATTTGTTGCAATTATTACAAATAACGGGCATATAATAACGTGACCCAAGATCATAACAATACCATTTTCATAATAATTGTGTTTGTACAATTATTACACTATGACTTGTATTCAAACTATTTATCAAACCTATGAATTTCACTCAACCATTGTGTTAACTTTTTAGCATGTTTATCTCAGGTAATTGAGCAACTTGCGGCACGGAGTGACATGGACTTGAAGATGGCTAAAACTTGTTATCATTCACATTGTATGTAACTAAATTTTGGGACCTGCTATAACACCCTGTGTTTTCAAGCCATTGACGACGTCGATAAATATACTATTTATTTTTAATGTTGTACGCGTTTGCTTGTGATTTCATGAATTAAGTTTAAATCGCGTAAGCTAAAAATTAGCGTTCAATGTAAACGGGCATCAAACAATTAAATGTTTACATCAAGCAAGGGTTATATAATTATTTTGAGGACAATTATTAACTTTGTTCATTTTATTTTTATCGAATACGTAAAGTGTATACGCTTCGCGATAAATTGCGTTTAGGCACTCCCGGAACCACAAAAACTTTTCTACGCTTCAACAAATACCCACTTTTATACCCAATACA
>BQNB010031814.1:36495-53662 GCA_026074375.1 Tanacetum coccineum | reverse complement strand
GTAATATACATGAAGTGCATACCCTTCAGGAAATCTCAAGTTGAGTGCATACCCTGTTTTGAAATCCTAGGTCCGCCACTGCTTACGTTTTGGGAGACCAAAGATTGGTCTATAGCTTAGATTGAATATATTAAACGACCATATAACAACATGAATAATCATATTATACAACTGATGTATGGTGATGGTGAAGAAGACTTGTGTATCGTGATGATGAAGAAGATAGGACATTCAAGTCTTTTTATGTGAAAGGGGGTGAATTAATTAGGTATAATTAATTTTGACCGTAAACAATGTTAAAATGAATGAAAATATAACTAGCAGACGAAGAACATTAAGTTATACGGGATGGTACATACAATATACTCGATGTTCACCACATTTGAAATGAAAGGAATATAATGCACCTTCTAATTATTTGAAAGGAATGCATTATATGTCTATCAGTCCATGTCCTGTTTTTGGCTCTACTACCTACAACGAGATGGAGACAAATCCATGCATACTACAAATGATGGAATAACTCACAACAATATACATAATGATTTTTCTAACTTGTGCTCTACCGGCATAAGATAAGAAGCCTTGGACTCACAAAAAAGTACACAGGACTCACAAATTTTGCGAGTCTCTATGTACTTTTCTGTGAGTCCCTATGTACTTTTATGTACTTTTTTGACTTTTAATAAAAAAAAAACCTATACATAATAATAGAGCAAGAAACACGTTGCTTACATCTGTGTCATAAATCACGATGGATTAGTGCCCAATTATTCGTTTCTATTAGGGTTTAGGAAACCGTTAATTTCTCTTGATATTGGGCCATGTATGTTCACAAACACTTTAGAAATGTGACAAAAGCATATGTGCATAATAGGCCTACCGTTTATAATCATAGAATAAAACTTTTGATACTTCAGGAACATCTGACATTAAAAAATGTGCAAGTCAAGACGTACTTGAGCAAGAAAAATTAGAAAATACCCGTATGTTTTTACAATGTTTTACAAGAACACGTTTCGGAAGTATCTTACGAAACATCTGAAGGATAACTAACATCTTAACCAAATTATTGACCGTAAGATTGGCAATCAACAAGGAAGGTTATCGTTACAAAATGGTGTGGGAAAAAAGTCAAAAAGTGGCTAACAAAATAATGAAATATATTAATTATTGACATGTGCCCTAACCATTCTTCTAGTTGTCAATGTCCACTCCTTATCATTTCCCCCACAAATTTATATCGTGACAACCATATATATATATTAGTGTCCTATATATTCCCTACTGTGGGTCTCATTATTTATACGTATATATGTCATGCACAAAACAATATCCGCTTTACGTATTTCTGCAAAACGTTGATAACCGACAACAATGACCTGCAGAGACAGACCTAAGATTTCTCGGGAGGGTGTTGCAAATTTCTTAGATAAGGTCTTGCACAAATTTCTCTCATCTTAAATAATAAAATTTTGAACCATAAAAATCTTCTAAGCTAAACTTAAGTAGCACAAATATACTATCAAGAGTTGCACGTATAAAAATGACACTTTTCAGAAGAAAAAAATATATATTCCGTGACCCAATCAGGTGTAGCATGTGTCACACATAGCTCCCATAACCCATAGACGCATAGACTATCGGCATACCATAAAGAGAGACTTTTTCTTGCAAAGTCTTCTTACAAGATCAATCCAGGGGTGTTTGTTTTTGCGTTATGAAGCTATTTATCTACTTATTTCATTTTGAAAATGGAGTTAATCTAAAATAAGTGTTTAGCAAAAAGAAACGAACAATCACTTAATTGCGTTTTGGTAGGTCCAAAATAGAGTTTTGTAAAAGTAGATAGATAATTAAAACACAGATTTGATGGAGTATTAAATGACTTGAGAAATTACAACAATAACCTCAAGTCTATACACTATCTTCTCACCTACCTTTTATATATATATATATATATATATATATATATATATATATAATATATATATATATATTAATATATATATAATATATATATATATATATATATATATATATATAATGTCTTTTTTATTCATTTCACTAGTTAAATTCTTAAATAATCTAATTAATCAAACATTATAAAAACTGATTTTTTATTATTGTGGTATCAAACAGCATAAGCAAACCTGAACACTAAGTTTTATAATTGCGTTTTCTAAAAGCTGATTATCTGATTATAAGTTTTTGAACGCATAATCTATTTTGAATAAGCAATTCAAAACATCCCCTAAAGGTAAATATAGTAAACTAAAATAGTTCCAACTATTATTTTTATCGACAATTATTTCCAGAGGTAATGTCTAAATAGACGTGCCATCTACCTCAATCATGTATGACCGACTTCATCTCATCGTAATAATTCAATGCAACAAATTCACATGCTGTCGGGTAGACTGAGGACCATGTTACTATAACTGATGAGTAATAAAACGACTTTATACATACTTACAAAGATTCATAAAGAAGAACATAGAACAGTTGAGGACCTGATATGCGACAGGCACCTGCAGATTTTAGTGCGCAAGACCCTGCAGATTTTAGTGCGCAAGACCGCTATCTACAAACTGCCGAACCCTCACAGTCTACGTAAGCCAAAATCTTGATCTAAAAGGAGTATAAGACGACTGTATGTTAAATTTGGTGGAAAGTAATGTCATTTGCATTGAAATGCCAATCAATCCAGATTAACACAAGTGCATAACTCATAACCTGATAATCATAGATGATAAGATGATGACAGGTTTGTAAAACATGATTGTTGGTTTTGAAATGACAACCAATCGTGAAGCATGATTGTGTCGTTTTTCAGCGACGTGTATGTGAATAGTTTTCTCGAATCTATTGGTAAACAGGTTAGTAAAGGTCAACTGTTTCCTACAAATAGAAAAAAGGCCAGGCGTGCCAAACTGGTCGAAAGTTACTTGCTCAAAACATCGAAGAACTAGTGGGTTGGTCCAACGAGAGCTAAAAATGACCCATTTTGATCTGTTGACGGGTCTATTTTATCATCATTGCCGTAAACATTGTAGTCCTAAGAAAATATAAATTGTCTTGAACCTTTGATGATGCCAAACATAGAGATACATTACCAAAATGGGTTTCACAGCCCCATCCAAAGGTGGTACTGATGCTCAATAAGTGCATCAAACAGAACATTTGGTCAAAACCAGTTTGCAGACTTACTTTCGGCTACTGTCAACAAAACCAGATTGTTATACATGATCGAAACGATCACATGAGCGATAAATCTAATGCAACATCCAACCTTAGGGGCATGAAGTAAAATACCTCTATAGCATCATTGGTCAGGAAAAATAATTTACAACTGCCCATACTAACTTAATATACCAAAATCTACATTTGCAATTTTGCAGGGGCAGTTCATGAGCAAGTTATCTCCTATACCAAGCACTGTGCAATTAAAATCAAACACAAAAACAAGTTCAAGATCAGGAGATAATTAATGATGATATTACAACAGGTGATAGACTCATTCAACTAGAAGCCTCCGCCATCAACGACATATCTAATTCTTCGTCCGAATCAATCACGTCCTCAAAATCATAGTATGGGTTCACCTGTGAAACAATAACGTATTATCACGCTTTGTACTCAAAAAGTGTACAGAGATGCAACTTTTATTAGGCGTAACAGGAAGAAAAAGTGTTGCAGCTTTCATAATTCAGGGGAAGTATTTAATAATAAAGAAACGGAAAATAAACCTCATACCTTGGGTCTTGGAGTGACTGCTTCGAAACTATGAAAGATGGGTGTATGAAAATTAGGGGATTTCAGGACAATGTATGCTCCTTTATTTTTGAATCGTTCCTCTGCAGCCTGAGAAGTTAACATGATGGTCCAAACAATGTGAATTCCTAAGACATAGTAGTGTACAAGTTTTTCGTCTACTCGCATAACTGAATCCAAAAGATTACGACTTGATTCATAAAGGTGCCAAGACAGTCACAAGAAATCCTGGATTTCAGCTAGCTTACTGATGTGCAGCTCTGAGCTATTCCATGTGGCCCATATCTACTAAGAGTCTATCAAATTCACTTTTGATCAGAACCACAGTTTATCGCACTAGTAGGCCTAAGACATTTATGTAAATTCAGTCAGATTTGAATTACCGAAACTTTTTATGTCAATAAAACGAAATAAAGGGTTCACTATGTTCAGCAACGCTTGTGAATGTCTAGCATGCAGTCAGGTTGGAGACTTCCTCTCAGAAGGAACGTCATCCCTTCTGCAAATCTGCAATGGATGTGGCTATTCCTAATCCTATCTGACGAGTTCTTTTATTTCTAGTTAATCTAGATATAAGAAATAAGACATGTGGTGGTGTTGATATCCAGGGGATGGTTCATGCATATTACAAGACGAGCTACAAAGTTTCAATGTTAGCAAGAACTTTTAATGTCTTGTTCAAAATCACAGCTAGTGGCCCATAATGCACGTGGTCAAAGAAATGGAATAACAAATAACACAGGGGACTCATAGCACAACACTTTTCTAGTTTTTCAACTTTCCTAATGCCATTATAAATCTCTGCTTATATGTTTGACTTTCGACCTAAAATGAAGTTTACTGATTAGGCTTACAATTAAAGTTGAACCAATTCACAACCATCCCATGTCATGCTTGATTAGCAGGCTGCTAAATCTGAAGACTAATCTTTAAAGGCACACATTGTAGGGATCTACTTATTTAAGTTACCAATGAAAAATCACCCTAACAAGCCCATGGGACTCTACCCATTACGTTAGAGGAAACAGTGTTATATCACTCTTCACCGAGTTGTAGGTCGTCCACTTGTTATTGTTAGATACTAAAGTGACGTGGGCTTCCTTAGAAGCTTAGTTGGGATGTCAGCATGATAGTAATCAGTCCGAGTATGGACTAACTGGATACAAGGTGGCTCTATAGTAATATCCACAAAATAACTCATGTTTGTCATTAATAGTCTAGACCAATCTACGCCTTTCTGTCTATTCCCTCTTAGTTTCCATCTGACTGGTTGATTAGCATTACCCTCCCCACACACAAATCAATACATGGCATAACTCAAAGTTAATATAGATTACACGCTCAACTTATGCACATATAAAAATATGAAAGAATTAGAACATATAATAAATCTACTAAAGCTTTCAACATAAATCTAGAGCACCAATAATGAACATCACTTGCAGCATTGAGTAAAGCAATTCAGATCAGCAGAAAGATACCTGAAACTGGGGATAGTCCGGAGCACTGAAAACAGTAATCAGTTTCCCAGATGGTACAACATGATCTATTGTGTACCCTTCATCCATTCCTCCAAGACCGGGCCGTTTTTCCCTTGCATCAGGACCCTCATGAGATCTAATAATTAACTGCAACAATCAATCTCATGGTTAGCATTAGAAAAAAATAAAAAAATATTAAGGTTAGCATTTAATATGGCCCATCAATATAAGAGTATCGCCCAAATACAAATAACTAGAAGAAGCAGAAAATAAGTTTCACGTATAGAACATATTGCAAACACTATTCCATCAACAAAAACAGCATGTTCTCCATAGCAGAATACACTTAACTAGATTGAAAATTTCTTACACATGTTTGATCAATCAAATATTGGTAAAGAGAGTAGTTTATGTTAATAGTATGGTCATAAATGCATACTTGTATCTTTAAAAAAACGCAGTCAGCTATATGGGAACTTAAAATTAGAAATAGGCACATACATGAGTCATGATAATGAAATATGTAAGCTGGGAATCAGATAGGCATTAATAATCCAAAAAACTCTGTGTGAGAGTGATCAGACTCTTATGGTGATTGCAAAGTAAATCTACATATATAACTAAGATATAAAATTACGGCTCTATTAGAACTTTCAGCCATTACTGAGTAAGAAGCAAACACATGAGCAGATAAGCAAGGACATGCCGACAAGAAGAAAAAAAACTTGGGTTGAGACATTACGTCGATGATGATATATCTAAGAGTAGAAACAGCCTATTTTACCGGGGTAATCCCCTTTACCCAAAAAAAAGAGTAGAAACAGCCACAACCAGAAAACAAAGAAAATAACCATAGTATCACCTTGAGACTGAATTTCTTCAAGAAGTCTTCAGTGCAGTCTGGACCCCATAATAGGCCAATACCTCTTTCTTTATTAGGAGAAAGGCCAGGTTTATTTGACGGGTCAGACCACAAAACATCACCTGGGATCAGATTCTGACCTTCCCATGGAGGGTCAAGTACAGAGCGTCTAGCTTTAGCTAATTCTTCCATAGAACCAAGAGACAAAGGAACTGACTCTGGGTTCAGTATAACTTTACGATTCTTTTTTCCTTTAGCCCGTTTAGATGGTGTAGCAGGTATGGTACGGAAAATGCCTCCATGTGCTGTATATACACGCCCTGCTATAATAGAAACAAGAGGAAGTCCTTCAAAACATCCTAGGCACTTACGATAGACATGCTTTCCTTCGCTTTTATCACCATACTTGGCCAGCACTTCCTTTTCGAATCCATAAACTGAGGTACAGTACTTGGATTCATGATTTCCACGAAGTAGGAAAACTCTATGTGGCATAAAGACCTGCCATGTCAACATAAAAAACTCCCATGGTTATTAAAATAAAAAATAAAAAAGATGGTTTCTCAAAGCGAAACATGGTTTAACAGCTCTTAAAAGTCACAAGTCACAGCAAATTTAAACTTCAAATTATTTAAGCCAACAAGAAAATATGGGAAGAATAAGAGATTAGCCTATAAAATGAAGTTAATGAGGACCATAAGCATATGTATAAAAGTTCATAAAACAAAAGATAGTTGAACACTCATTCTCTCAAGCGCCTTCTTGCATTATAGAAGAAGAGAACCAAGCTTAAAAAACAGCTAGAATAACACACTCCAGTGAAGAAAAAAACGGAAAGCTGAATTCATCACAAAAGAATGTGCTATAGAAACATATATTCTCATAGAAAGGTCCCTTTTTCAGTAAACAAATCAATCCTTTCCCTTCCGAAAATTCTGAATACAGTAAGTGGTGACCATTTTATTCAGATCTTAAACTATACGGTAAATACTCTACATTCATAAGAGCTTAGTTAAGTACATGCCAGCCCTATCACCCAGACACTATAACCATATTGCCAGACAAGATAATTACTAATCAATTTCCTTAACAGAAGAGTATTAAACCTCCCATCTTTTCTAAATCCATCCTTCCTTATACATAGCATTCCTATGCTGTATTCAGTTCAAACCCCATACGAGACTAAGCAAAAGAGATAAATCTCTTTCTTAGGAAATAACTTCGCATACAAACATATCAGGTAGTACCAACTCCAAATTGTCTAAATCAACCAAAAAACATACTCCAAAAGAACACATGATAGTATAACACAGTTATTAATAATAAGTCTTACACTAGCCAAACAAGTTACTAATCACCACACATACTCACATACTCATAACTAAACAACACATGATCCAAAATCAACTCAAACTGATAAAAATCAAATGCTGAGGGTGTGTTTAGTTGAAAGAAAACACCATTGTTTTCTACAAAATGTTTTGTACAAAACCAAGAAAAATAGAGATTGCGTTCAAATCAAGCTTTTCCCAACACATTCTCTACAAAACACAAAACATGCATTTCCCAACTTAACAAGGGAAACTACAAAACACTTTTTTTTTGTTTTCCTTATTTCCCTTGTAACTCCCATTCTTATCTTCAAAATAGAAAACAGTGTCACATGTAGGCGTTTTCCATGTTTTGTGGAAAATTTAATCCCCTCGTGTTTCTTACAAAACTGAAAATATAAACTTAAGAAAATTTTCTCCAACTAAACGCACTCTTAACATAACACATTATAAAAAAACTAGTTACACAACTAATTAACCACACATACTCACAACCGAACAACATTTCATCCAAAATTGAGCTAAAAAATCCAAACTTTAAACACCCGTTTATCCTTAACTACCACACATACTCACAAATAATCGCACAAAAACAGGTAAACAAAGAAGGACCCCTGTTCACAAATAACAACATAAGATCAACATAAAAATCGAAACTTTTCGACACTTACTTTCCAAGCAAGCAAGATCAAGAAAGTTTCGAGACCCCAAGCACCTCTATCAACATAATCACCATTAAAAACAAACCACCTATTCTCATTAGGCAACCCAGCACCCTCATTTAACAACCACAAGACATCATGCAACTGCCCATGCACATCACCAACCACCACCACTTCATTACCATCCCCTTCAGGCTCAACCACCACACAGTTTGCTTCTTTATGTAAAATCTTGGACCCTGTTAGTATAAGGGAGTCAAATACTTTTACTGGGAGGATTGTTGGCAGGTCTGAGGGTTTTAGGTGACGTGATGAGTGGTTCAAGGTGGACATTAGGTTTTGGACCCAGGGGAGGGTTAGGGTTCCGTCTGCTGGCCATGTGAGTGGGATCTGTGACGGTGGTTGGTCAATGGTGACGGTGGATTCCGGTGGTGGGGATTCACCGGAATCTTGTTGTGATGATTCCATTTAATAAAAATGGAAGTGTTTGGTTATTTTTTTATTGGTTTTGAAGGTACATAAAAAAGTGAAAAGAAGAGTTTGATGTGTCAGAGGCATGTCATGTAGACAAGTTGGGATTTTTTTTATTTTGCTTTATGAAAATGGCGAGGTCAATTAAGTCCAAAAACCTAACTAACGGAAATGTGTTAACGGTCGTTAGCTAAAAAGATAAAAGATTGAGTACACTAAATTTAATATGGAGTGTTTATGACTCAAATCCATTATGACTCATAAATCATTCGCCCCTGCAGTTGCCCTGAAATTAAATATGAGCTGCAGTTTTAGAGACGGGAAGCATCATGCACTTAAGACAATCACGGTGCTTTAACACGCAGGATACACTTAAGACAATTCAGTTCTTTATATTTAATAGGAAGTCTTAAATATGGGACTCAATGAATGCATGCTCAAATAACCCTCCAAGTGAAGATAAAGAGTCCTATTATTGAATATGGAGTCATAATGATTACTGTGATTTTGAGGATGCCATCAGTACAAGAAAACCAAAAGCCCAGAAGACCATAAAAGACCAACAACCAAACGATTCTCTCTCTTTGATCGTTTGTTTGCCATCTCCTCCATGTTGATTATTTACAGGTTTTGTAAGTTTAATTGCAACCTTTTTTCCAAAATATGTACATATTGTGTTTACTACTAAAGATTCAATCTTTGATGTTGGTTTTGTGCTAGATTTAGGGTTTTTTGAATTGGGTTTTTTTTGCTTTAGCAGGTTCGATTATGCAAGAATAAAGATGGATTAGATTACTCAAAACATGAGAAGAAATCAAATTTAGGTTTGTTGCTTCGTATTCTTTTGTAGTCTAATATGTTATTTTCGTTGGATTGTTGATTTTTTTTTAAATAAACCATGTGTTTTGAATAGGTTGAGGATATTTGGATTTATCAAGTGGGATTCCTTAGGAAATTATACTAATTCTTTCCGGTTTGGTAAGTATTAGGCTATTTGAATTTGTTTGTGCATGTTATTAGGATTTGGTTAATGCATATATTGAGTCGGTGAGGCGTTTATTGTGTCGAACGGGTTTGAAGTTGTTAGGGGTAAATTGGAATGCTATATGTTTGATATTGTCAGTTGTTGCTTGCAGAATGTGTTATGTTTTGTTTTAAGATTTGTTTTCAGGATTACATACATTTAGAAATGCAAATTTTTTTAGACTTATGTTGTATTGGGATTGCTTGGTTTTATTTGAATTCTTTTTTGCACTTTTATTGACCTCAATGTGGTTTCTAACTTTTTTCATGTTTGGTTTGTAATTTTCCATTTTAAAATGCTTAAAAACGATTAAAGAGCTGCATAGCCGTTGTATTTCAGGTGCCAATAAGTGCTAGATCAGAAGGTAAAAAAGAAGAAATCTGTAAACATGAAATTGAGGTAAAATTTCATATTTTCCCTGTTTGAATGCATCGCTAAAACTAGCCTGGTATGAGTTGTTAGGCTGCATCTTGGGGATCAAGATTTTTTCTGTTGGGCTACATGTCCCTTGCATACATATTTACATATAAGCTTACCTAGATTTCTGGCAAGCAATTGTTCCACGGGAATGCTCCCCGAGGCCTTAGCAGTGTCCAAACTTTTATATATTCTCTTTTTGGATAAGCCTAAAAGGCATTTAAAGGAAATGAAAAGAAATTTTACTGATGAAAAAAGGACTGAGTCTCATGTTCTTTTGATTTCATAAGTCGGGTTTAGTTTGGATGTGTAAACTACAAATAACAATTACGCTTACGAGTCCAACATTTGGAAAACTTTGCTTGCTCGGGTGTTCTTTGTTTTTATTCCATCTATGGAGTTAATGGTGTAGCAGTAACTTATTTTTACATTATTTAAGAGCTTAGGATGATGACACAACTTCGTACAGGATCCTCAAGTTATAACCGGCTCGCATGATACAACCATTGAGTTATAAGATCTTAGATATGGTCACTAATCTTTTAGGTAAGATAATGGAAACTCTAACACGTCACAAGAAGTTCGTGCGTGCATTGGCCAAGCATCCTACAGAGTATGTAGCTTTACTTCCTGTTGGTTTATGTAAGATTATAATTATAATCTCAATATGCGTATTTTTTGTTCATATGATGTTTTAATTTTTATCATTGTCTTCAGATAATATTAAAAAAATTAGCCTCACAAGAGGAGAATTTTTTCACAACACGATGTGAGTCTCTAACCCATTGTATATCAATACCAAATATAATCTAATTTATTGGTTGTTCAACCAGAAAGCAAAAAAAAACTTGAACAAAAAATACCATGCCATATAACGTGCTATATAAAAATTTATACAAAAAGAAAGCAATTGCTTAAGGTTTATCTTGATTCAATTTACGAAATTGTAGGTCAAGCTATTAAACAAACTTGCATCAGCTAGAGCTTCGGTTCAAACCTGTGGCAGCAAAGTTTTGACTGATTTGGAGTGTACATATTTTATAAAACATACATATTCTTCGTATTTATGGAAATAGAATACTAGGTGATTTTTCCAAGAGTTTGTAGCAACACCTTCATGCTTCAGAGCTAGCCTCAGGTAACCAAAGTGCTTATTATCTTATTTTGTTTCATTTTGAAGGTTCGTATTATGTCATGGGATTAGTGTAGTGTTTTTATTTGATTCAATTGTTTGTTTAGGGGGTGTTTGGATCAACATATTTTTCGGCCTTATAGAGATTTTGAAAAGCCCTTTCTCCTAGCTTATTAAAACTTAAGTCATAGTTTATTTAAGAAGCGATTAGCTCAACTTGATAAGCCAAAAAGGGAGGTTACCAGCTTTTCAGAATCTCGATAAGCAATAAGCCCCGTAAATAAATGAATTCAAACACCCCCTTAGTTTGTAGTTGAATCGGGTCATGTTGTTTCAAACTCATGTAATCTTGCTAGATTGCTTTTGTTTGAAAATATGGGTGTTTATTTAAGTGTATGTGTGCGCTAATGAGCTTATTACGATGCCTATGACCCATTCAAAATTAGAGTCGGAGTCAACTGAACACTTTTGTTACAAACGGTAATCCACGAAAAACCTATAAATTCATCAACCATATTTAATTAACGAAATGAATTTGTAGTTTTTGTTATGATTTTTTAGTTTTTCTTTTTAGTAATTTTAATTTGGTTAACTGAACAATCTTGCTACAACCCAAAATTTTGACTTTCTACAAATGGTAACTATGGGTAATGGAATTTAAATGTGTTGTATTTGATGAAGAGGATAAGCGGATGAGATAAAGAATGACAAATGGGTTTGATGCCTCATTGCACCTCGTCTGGAAATTATGTTTTTTGTGATTTTAAAACGCTTAAGTTTCGAGAGGGATCAATGTATCTGTTTTTTCACTTTGGTACGTCCACAATGTTACCACTAAAATCCTGTGTTTCTTTAATTAATATTTATGGTCCAGTCTATACTAGAACTGTTTCAGGTCTTTTTAGTTGTATTTGTATTATTCTTCGTCATGATGTTGGGACTGGTCTATGGGAATGCAACAAAGTGTATGTTATTGATAAAGGTCTCATGGTTTTATGGAATGATAATTGCTCTTCTGGATATATGGTTTCTTTGTATTTTATGGTTTCATTTTATATCAAGAATTTATAAGTTTTGGTTCATGGTATATGTTAGCTGAGCAAAAGAGTAATACTTTTTTTCATATCGCACCTCTTTAGTTTATTTTCTTTAGATTTATATGTGTCATTTATACTTTTTATTTTATTTTATATACTTTGCAGTTGTAAACAAAGATGGGTTGCTACAAATGGTGAGGTTTGGTGCTTAAATGGTGATCAATTCCAAGGATAATACAATCACAGATGAAGACATTGATAGAATCATTACTAGAGGATGAGAGTCGACTGTTGAACTTGATGTCAAGATGAAAAAGTTCACAAAAGACGCAATTAAGTTTAAAATAGACGACATGATGCAGGTATGAATTTAACAATGATTCACATAAGTAACAATCAACATTTTCCCAAACATCAAGCCCGGTGCAACGCACGGGTGGGCACGCCTCGTACATGCAAAAACTGACAAGTTCAAAGACAACTAATGTGATTATTTCGAAAATTTGACGAAATGTGCGATTGTGTGTAAACCAAAGGACGAAGTTTATATTTGACTCTTATAGACACGAGTTGTCGAAAAATGGACGTGATTTGCATATATACCCTTTTGATTGGCACACTCCACTTTAAATAGTACAACTATTTGATGTATAGACTTGTGTGTCTCAATCAAAAATTCATGTGTGCAAATCAATTCTTATTGAAATAAGAGATCTTACGTTGTCTTCTTCGCATGTGAGAAATGAGAGACATCTTATAATATAATACAAAATATCCTTACTCGCAATATGATATAATCTTTTATATAGTAAAGAAAAACACAAAGTAGGAATTTCATATTTCAAATATATCAATTCTTTCCTTCATTAGTAAGAACTGAATTAATTTTTTATTTTTTTTAAAGTTGATTAACAAATATATATTAAATATTTCTTTTTTTGGCAATGCTTTTTGATACAATGTTTTTTTATAATTAGGAAAAGAAAAACAAGCATAAAAGTATAAGTGTCAAAAATAAAAATAAATTAACTTCAAAAAAGCGGAAGTGATTTTATAAAGTTTAGTGTCTATCATACGCGTGATAGTTTGGGATTGAAATGTAAAATTGGAATTGAGAGAAAAATTGACAGTCTATTTGTGATGTTCGACTCCTGAGTCCACTCAACTACCATTGAAACAAAAATACTCTATAACGACAAGCCCACAAACCCATTGAAACAATCGATCTAAATCAACAGTCCCTTTGTTCGTTCGTATCCTTCTTCACCAAACCTTAAATTAACACGAAAGTTCAATCAAAGATTAATATCACACACCTTGCTATTCAATAACTTTGTAACATTGATCTATTACAGCATGTCTTCAAAGATATCATCTAGGTGAGGTATGGTTTTTGTTTTGAGTTTTTTTCTGCTAATTAGGTTAACCCCTTATTCTGTTTTTGTTCCATTAGTTATGTGATAATGTCGTTGGGTTATTGGGTAATCGATAGTTTTCTTGGAAATTTAAAGTCGGAAAATAATGATTAGTCGTATTAAGGAAATTAATGATCTTATATGATTTTATGTTTTGTTTTTAGTGGCATATTATTGGCATTGCAGGAAAACATATTTAGGTATATATGTGTCAACATCATAGTCTGTAATATAAGATAACAACAATTATAGATAATATGAAGGTCGGGTTTAATAATGTTATACTAGATTGGTGTTTTGATTTGTGCAAACACGTATTTTCAGGATTCCTATTGAAAGAGATGGAACTAATAAGGTTAGTTGTATGTTGGTTTTAGATCTTTCTTTATTGGATACCAATAATTGATGTATTCATTGATTGTTGTGTTGATTTGTGCAGTTGCAAAATATTAAGAGAGAAGAGAAAGATCAAATGAAGCGCAAATACATTGTCAACTGGGATGATTAGTTACAACCTGAAGATATGAAGCCGTATAGGTGAAGTCACAATTTCCTGTATTTTTTGGTTTTTTCATACTTTTGACCTGGAATGTAATTTTTAGATAAAACTGCAGAAATCCTTATACAAATTAAATTTATATTGTATTACAATTCTTAAAATCCTAAAAAAACTCAAACCTTATATAAATTTAATTTAATTGTCAGTTTGTTATTCGACATATAATTCATCGGAACAAATCTCTCTAGTTGGTCACTTCATAAAAACATCAAATCTCTGGTTTTGATGTGTCGTTGTGTGGTGTATATTTTTATGATTCAAGT
This sequence comes from Tanacetum coccineum, assembly GCA_026074375.1. Taxonomy (NCBI): domain Eukaryota; kingdom Viridiplantae; phylum Streptophyta; class Magnoliopsida; order Asterales; family Asteraceae; genus Tanacetum; species Tanacetum coccineum. The sequence continues at coordinate 39,234 of BQNB010031814.1, read as the reverse complement.
TTTAAATTTATATTTTGCCGACTTAACCAAAAATAACACTTTAACGGGCAATGTACCCGGTCGGTGGTAGATTCGTGGTAAGTAGGGTGTCGAACACTTGAAGCAAGGTTAAATCTCTCAATTTATTAATATTTTGGTTTACTAATCTAAGTTAATTATAATCTAAGTCAAACCTATGCTAATCCTATGTTAGTTCTAATCCTAATTCTAATAGGTAAAAGGGGGGTTTCAGCCTGAGAGACTGGCACGGGTTTAGTGGTGACTACAATCAATTCAAGACACTTTAACCCATGCAAGCAAATTAACAGAAGATAAAAGAGCGGTCAAGCCTTATGATAGAAAACTGTATTAGCCATCATTAATCCGATTAGAAGTTGGTTTGTTTATTCAGTGCAATGATTACTTATCTCGAGGTGGCATATCATTCTTAGACTTAGGCGGGACTTCATCCTAAGACCTAGACACATTAATTATGTCACAATTAAAGCATCCGCATAAAGCATCCTTATTTGCTGATTATAATCTATCTTATGGATTAAAGCAATGGTGATCTTGTTAAACCCTAGCTCATAGAGACTTTACCCACTTACTGCTTAACGGCGATTTATACACTAGTAGTCCACTTGTCTAACTATCCAATAGAATCAGAACGTTCTTTGTTGAATTATCTAGGTTCACCTGCTAGTCAACTTGTTTACTAAACCAAAGGCAATATCTGATATCTAGTTAAGCCAGAAGCGTATCATAGCACGAATTTAGTAGGACAATATTTATGATCCTATGATTCTAGATGTATAAATTACTATATGGAGAGGTATCTCGACATCTAGATTACTTGGTCCGTATCACTAGATCCGGTTGAATGATAGGTCGCATATTAAAACACATAAACAAGTATAAATTGATAAACATAAACAAGCATACAACGATAAATTAAGCAATCGAGATATAAACAAAACCAAGCATTCACATCTTTATAATAATGGCTAATACCCGAAGGTATTAGCCTTCAAACATCATAATTAATACAAGAGTAATGGCTTAGCCAAGGTAAACTAACCGAGTTAACGAATGATACCAAAAACTGAATGATTATGAAAGTATAAGAAATTACACGTTTTCTCCTATGGATTAGAATGCGTTACGAGATCTCTTCTGCTCTTTTTCTCCTCTGAAAATCAACTTTTGTGGTTTAGGTATCGATAATATGATTTAGCACACTTAAAACTCGTTTTTGAGTTTTGTATTTATAGGGTCTGGAGTCGGTGTCGATATGGCGTATCCAAGGTCTTGGATACGACGTATTGGGTGTTTCTTAGAGTAGGGACCACATTTGATATCTTCCAGAATATTCACCTTCTATATCTCTAATACGGCGTATTGGTTTTCTCTGGATACGGCGTATTGATTATGTTTCCTTCATGTTCTTTGGTGAGTGCAGGCACAGATACGCTGTATCTTCCTTGATGGATACGGCGTATTGGTTGTCAGAACAGTAATCTTCAAAATATCTTCATTTAAGCTTCAGAATGCGCGCCTTTTGCTAATATTCACCAAGTACTCCGTAATTGTTGCAATTCTTAAATACAGACGATTAAGTAACAATTCTTTGCAATAATTATACAAAATGGGTTAATTACATGGGATAAATGATGCTATAAAATAGACGTTATTTGATGTCATCATGTTTGAAAATATTATGTAAACTTTCATTGATGGTAAGATAAAGGCTTGGAGTAAGGATTATTTGCATAAGTGTTGAGAATGACTTCACCAGGTCGTTCATACACCAAAATGGCATATAGTGCGGATAGGATAAGGTATAAAGTTTTATTCTATAAATTTGAAGAAGTAAAGTCACTAGAATATGAATGTGTTGATAATCGTTACTTATTTAACTTTTAGGTTGTTTGAAAGTCGTATAAATGACGAAGGCAAATCATACATGATGGAACAGAATGAGTTCTATGTGGCCTAATGTTAGTACAATCCTCCATGTGGTCTACTATGTGGAAAATTTTACAATTGCTAACTTTTTTCAGATTATATGGATGTACGAGTGTGTTTTTTATGAATTACGGCTACCAATGTTCTTTTTGGTTTTACGTGAATGGAAGTTGATTTGTTTGTAAGAATGATAAGTTGCTCTATGATTCTCACTCTCTTTAGTAAACTATGTCATACTTAAAGGGGTGTTTGGGATTGCTTATGATCTTATTTGATTTTTATAAATCGGATAATTAAATCCAAAACACTTTATTGAAAACTACTTGTCTGCTTAGTTTAGAAGGAATAAGCACTTAAAGAGAATAAGGTGTCAACCTGATTATTTTCAAGGCAAATAAGCTCTTAAAATAAGCAATCCCAAACACCCCCTATTTACTTCAATGTCTTGGATGTAACTCGCCCAAAAATATCAGCGCAGCGGAATACCACATGGGGGCGTTACTTCATAATACAACAGCACAAGATACAAGAGAACGACCTCTAAATGTGTCGTTTGAAATTAATCTCGTTGATTTTCTTGAAATTAATATAACATTTGTCCCATAATTGCATCACAATGAAAAGCTTAAAAGCAATACAATGAGATTTGATCATTTGTATGTAAGTAAAAATCCATGAATGAAATCCTGTCAATTTAGACTCCAATGCACATCAGGTAATTCAAGCATCAAATCCACCTGAGAAAAACATGCTTAAAATGTCAACATAAAGTTGGTGAGTTCATAGATTTTT